>JASDQU010412317.1:0-10436 GCA_032191745.1 Picea mariana | reverse complement strand
AATGCCATAACTCTCAAACCGTGAGGAGTTATGTGACGTTCCACATACCACCATAAATGGAATGACATGTACTATCCATATAGAATATTATTACCTTCAAAAATATTAAAACTAATACCATTATACATGAAACAACCTTGGGTCCATTGCCCAAACCTTTGTGCTTCTAGAATTTTCTACCAAACTTTCTTCAAGGGTTGACATCAGTGACAACCAACCTTAATCAACAAGCGTATGGGTGGCCCTAGACACTCTCACGCCTCCTTTCCATTGAAAGTACTCTTGCACCTCTTTTCTTTGTATGATCGGTCTCGGATGGCCCGAACTTCTATTAGAATAGGCAGGAGAAGCAAATGCATAGGTTAATGGTTCATTTGACTAAGAAAAGGCTATGGTAGAAGCAAGGGTAGCATAGGTCATAGAGAGATAGGTGCCAAAGTCTCCATGCTCAGTTTGCTTGGTCTCGGATGGGATTGTTTGCTTGAAGAAGGGTAACTGATTTGAATTATGTTTCTGCCTTAAAGAAATCTCGCCTTAATTAATAAATCTCACCTTACCAAACCCAGTCTCAGCCTCAAAGCATATGGGTGAAATTAAATTATGTTTCTTCCCTAAAGAAAACCCGCCTTAATTAATAAATCTACCTTACCAAACCCTCTCTCGACCTCAAAGAGTATGGGTGAAATCGAACGTTATTTCTACATTTGCATATTCAATATAGTAAATATAAAAAAAAAGTAATAATTATTTGGATTAAAGGATTTTAGTATTTGTTTCTTTAAATTGTATTAAGAATAAATATTTATTCTTTGATTTTTTTATGAAGGGGCAATTTATTTTAGTAATTATCACTATAAAAATTATGAAACTTAGGTGGAAAGATGGGAAAATAACCCATACATAAACCAATGATTAGTATTAAGGTATAACCAATGTCAAGGGATATGAGGGTCCTAAATGACACCTCTTAGACTCATTCATCATGAACAACACCTAGAAACCACAACACAATTCCTCCTTAGGGGGTCCTTATTATCAAAGTTGAATAAGGACACCATTAGGAGGTTTTTTACTGTAAGGATGGGTAGAGAGGCCTTAACCGACACATCACACATTGGTAAGACTTCTTTTAAGGCCTCCAAACTGTAGGATATAGGTGCCATGAGTGGGTTTTGATCCCTAGAAAAGGGTCTTAACACCTAAAAATGGTTGAGGGGGAGTAAAGTAATTAAGCCATAATTTAACCTTATCAATATCATGTGCCATTAACAACACTTAGACCATCACATTTTATATGTTTTGCATACTATATACATATGGGTCTGGTAGCCTTGACCGTGTTTGTGGTAGGGAAACAACCCTCAAGCCTTTAACCTGCATGGTCAAGGGAGGGAAACCACAAATCAAGCCCCAAACATATCATATGTAGCTCAAGCACCATGAACAAGTCCTCAAGTCACCACACAAGACAATGTATGGGTGAACAAGTTGTCATAAAGAGCCTTGAAAAAGCGTTCAAACCAACATAACAAAACTTGATTGGCCTTTAAGACAGATATAGGCATCATGATTAGGTTTTGTGCATTGAAAATAGGTGTAGATTCATAAACATGGAAAGTTGGAAACAATGGCCTAAATCCATAACTAAACCTTCTCGAGCTCATGAACCAACATCGAGAACACCTAAAAACCATGACACGAGTACTCTCCAGGGAGTATTTGGTATCCAAGTTGAATATGGGTGACATTATGAGGTCTTCTTGATCATCATGAATGGGTCTTAGGTTCATGAATATAGTTGATTAAAGGAAACAAGAGTATTCTACCCTAAACCTTGTTTCTCGATCTGAAGAACCATATACAAGTAGTCAAACCACCACATATGACCTATGTAACATATCATTCACCTCAAAGTGGAATTTTGGCACCATGAATAAGTTAGTTTTGAACCAAGAATGGGTATCAAGGTCTAACCAAGTTCAAGGGAGGGAAACAAGGGAGTAATTGTTCCCTAAGTGAACATTCTTAGTATTAACTTCTATGAACAACAACTACAACCCACACAACTTCTAAGGATATAGTATTGGATGAGTCCTTGAGCCATCACATAGGACCCTTGTAGGTTATTTTTGGACTATTTGATGGATACAAGTACCATTATAAAACCAAAACATATGCCCTAAATAAAAATGTGTCATACCCCCACTCATAATGGTTCTCAAGGTTGTAGCTGGTGTTCTTTAGAATCCAAAGAAGGATATAATGGTGCCATGATTAGGTTTTGTACAACAAAAATGGGTCTTGAGGGTTTAACATGTAGGTTAAGGGGGAAAAAGGGGTCTTAATCCCTAATTGGACCTTCTTGATCTCAAATTCCATGGTTAGGCAGAGAGGAAAAAAATTGGACCTTATTCCCTAAACATCGCTTATTAGGATCAATCACCATGAACAATACCTGCGCATTACCTTAACATAAGCCCTATCAGCTAAGGGGTTTTTAGCACCAGATTTGGAATATATGGACTCCATTAGGAGGTTTTGTGCACTGAGTATATATCATCGGATATTGACCATGGTCAAGGGAGGAAAACATGTGGTGCCTCAAGATATTGTTGAATATTGTTGAGCTCAAGAGCCTTGAATGACTAGTGCTCTAGATAACACATGAGTGCATTGTATGGGTTTTTTGCAAGTCTATGAGTTTGTTATATGATTTAAGAATTAACATTGATGCATTTTTGAGGTAAGGGGTTACAAGGATTAATTTATAAAGGATAGTGGTTATGAATTATAAGGGTATAAAGGTTATACAAGTGATGGGTTATATTAGGGTTTAGGTGTGACTGACTTATAATAGTCAGGTGTTAGGTGTCTTAAGGTAATCCCTTAATTCATATACCAAAACTTGATTATAGCCTAACATATCATCAAGCATAGACATCAATATTAAGACCATCATGACCTACTATGGGGTGTGGGTTGAGGGTTATAATGTTTATGGATTAACTTTTATAGGTGTTATATAAAGTTTTAGGTATTAGGAGTTGTAGTGTTTATGTATTGTATTATGGGTTATAATGTATTGTGGAAGTGATTATTTTTGTTGGGAGTCATATGTGTTAGGAATGAGATGGGTTATAGGCTTATGGATCAAAGGGTATAGGAATCCAATGTTATTTTATTTAGATGAAATAGAAAGTGTAAGGATTAGAGATTAGATGTCTTTATATATACCAAGGGTTCTATTAGTTGTTAATGGGATAGGGGCTATTGAGATTATAGATGTTAGCGGATAGGGAGGTTATATTAGGGTTTATAATCTTAAGAGGGATATAAATGTTAGGGGTTATATGTTAACAATTACATAAGGGTTTGGTTTATAAGAGTGTTAGTGGAAACCTATTTGAACATGTACAATTTCTAGTTTTAAGGTTGTTTTACATTAGTGTTATGTAACTATTAAGGTGTATTATAAGGTACATGTATGTTCTATGTATGAAGGTAAGGCATATTAGTTCTCAGTTTGCTCAGATTTTACCTTTTAAAAATTGTAATTTTCTTGTTTTTTTTAAATTGTCCCCGACAGTCATCATGTACTAAGATATAATAGATAAGAATATTGAAAGCTACCAATATCCTAACAAAGAAACATTCCTTGCAAGGATAAGAGTCTTGAAAGCTATCAATATCCTACCAATCAAATGATTCTTGGGCCATACAGGCTTGTCAAAGTTCATTTGCAGGCTAAGTGAGTTCATAATTTGGATGTGACATAACACTATCATTGAATAGTCAAATTGTTACATTTCATTTTCATGCATCATGTGTGAGGGCTTGAGCCACCACAAAGGAAACATACAAAAAATATTTGTGTTATGAACAAGATATGGTACTATCCATTTTGAGGTTTGGCATAGAGATTGTTCTTATAGACTACACTACATTTCACCATATAATCCCTACACTCCTTGCAAGCCATGTAACACCAGTCAAAGACAGATTCACGACCTCTAAGCCCCATTCACATGTCAATATTTCCCATGTCTAGTCCATAATGTAACAATGATGACATTTATTGATTATTCTAGGTATATTGCTCATTCATGAGGCCAAAGGAATATCAACTCATGCATATTCATACCTTATTGCAACACTGATTGCATTAAGGTAGCTTATTTTAACTATGTATATCTCCATTAGAAAGAGAGAGAGTTAACCTATGGTAGTCAATTTTCTTTTAAAAGAGATTAATAATAGTTTAGAATTGCATTTTTAATGACCCAATTCTTCGATGATGGGGGTTCACAAGCATATATGGCTTTAAATTGGGTAATTTTGGAGGTAGAGTAATACATAATATCATACCAATATTTCGTTAAATGGAACCACCACATACATTTCCTTTGTTTATCCCATGTAAACGTTCTTGCAACAAATTTTCTATACTATCAATGAGCTTTTTTCATCGATATTATAGCTAATTCGTCATAAGATTATTTACATTTGTCGCTCTTGCAACGATATCCTTTCCTTGTCTCTTGCTGATAAATTCCCTTTTTTGTCTCTCTTTCCAATGCAAATGTTTTCATAAGTTATGGGTACTAAATTATCCTTGATTATTATCCTTGATTTTCTCTTCTACCTATTCTACTTCTTTTCACACCACCATATATATCAATATTTCTTGAAGGTTAAAAAGATCAACATCACCTTAGAAGAGAATCCAATATCATATTGCTCTACTTCTATAGAGACTACTATCTCTATGTTTTAAAAGATAGCTACATGACACTACACTTAAATGACAAATTCAAACACTTGATGGTTTTAATTAGGATTCATTTCACATTTGGTTTATCAACTTGAAATTAAAATTGGATACTTTGCAAGCTAGTATCTTGAGTCAAATACAAATATAAAATTAGGAATCATTAACATATCTACTAGAACATTTATTCTAACCTATAACAAATATACCAAATTCTCATAATTTCTTCCCATAACTAGAAGTTGGTTTACATTTAGAGTTCCCTTGCACATGGCCACTTGTCCTCATTATTGCTTCCTGCATGAAACTGTCCTTTAGAGACATCACCCTACAATTCTTCTTGATAGAACTTTATTACATTAATGGCAAGTGTCACATTATTCCACTTTATTACATTGCAATAGTACGTGCTTCAATATGATATAATGGAGTTTAATTTTTGAACAAGTGGTTTTGTGAGTCAAATTTGAGTCTAGAAACCCTCCCATATCGTTAAGCCATGTGAATAGTATATCCATGTGAAATGTTAGTGCATAGAGAAACAGTTTGAAAAAAATTCAACGTTGGCTCGATTCACAGTTCATTGTTTCGCATCTCTAGTCCTAGTACAATTTCTATTCATTGTTCCTTTTAAAACTCGTTCGATAGTAAACACGTCCCCGCATCTAGTACTGCAAGGGCATATTTTTATTGTGTTGATTAAGAAATCAACGAAAAATAGGTATTTTTCATCACAACTATGACACACATACATTGTATATAAATTAATATAGAACCTGAAAGAAAAATGAAGAAAGGATGATGCAAACTTAAAACTTGTGTTAACCAATTTGTGTACTTTGAAAGAAAAATATGGTTTAAGGTTTACATGATGAATTGATGATGGATAAAAGTGGGTGTGTGAGTGAAATTTTTGTCCAGAAACCCTCCCATATCATTAAGGAATGTGAATAGTCTATCCATGTCAAATTGCAGTGCATACAGAAACAATTTGAAAAAATTTCAATGTTGGCCCCATTCATAGGTCATTGTTTCCCATGTCTAGCCCTAGTACAATTTTTGTTCTATTGGGCAATACACACGTCCCCGCATCTAGTACTGCAAAGGGATATTTTTATGGTGTTTATTAAGAAATGAACTAAAAGAGGGATTTGTCATCACAACTATGACACACATACATTGTATATACATTAATGTAGAACCTGAAAGAAAAATGAAGAAAGGTGACAAATTGTATCCCATGTGTACATTTGAAGATACTTGCGATGAATTATCTATACTTGGAACCACCCCATCCATTTCCTTTGTTTATCCCATTTAAATATTCTTGTAACGAATTAGATATACTATCGATGGAAATTTTTCATCGATAGTATAGCTAATTCGTCGCAAGATTATTTACTTTCATCGCTCTTGTGACAATATTCTTTCCTTTTCTCTTGCTGGTGAATTCCCTTCTTTGTCTCTCTTACCGACAAAATTGTTTGCATAAGTGATGGGTACTAAGTTATCCTTGATTTTCTCCTCTACCTATTCTACTTCTTTTCACACCACCATATATATCAATATTTCATGAAGGTTAAAAATATCAACATCATCTTAGAAGAGAATCCAATATCAATATATTGATGTACTTCTATAGAGACTACTCTCTCTATGTTTTAAAAGATAACTACATGACACTACACTTAAATGAAAAATTTCAACACTTGATGGTTCTAATTAGGATTCATTTCATATTTGGTGTATCAACTTGGAATCAAAATTTGATACTTTGCAAGCTAGTTGTACCTTGAGTCAAATACAGATATGAAATTAGGAATCATTAACATATCTACTAGAACATATGAAAACTAGGTTTTATGGTTTACATGATGAATTGATGATGGAAAAAAGTGGGCATGTGAGTCAAATTTGAGTCTAGAAATCCTCCCATATCGTTAAGTCATGCGAATAGTCTATCCATGTCAAATTTCAGTGCATACAAAAATAGTTGGAAAAAATTTCAACGTTGGCCCCTTTCACAGGTCACTGTTGTGCATGTCTAGTCCTAATACAATTTATGTTCCTTGTTCCTTTTAAAATTTGTTTGACGGTACACACGTTCCCATATATCATACTACAAGGGATTATTTTTATGGTATTGATTAAGAAATCAATGAAAAAGAGGTATTTTTCATCACAACTATGACACACATACATTGTAAATACATTAACGTAGAACCTGAAATAAAAATGAAGAAATATTGAGGCAAAATTAAAACTTGCGTCAACCAATTTGTGTACTTTGAAAAAAAAATAGGGTTTATGGTTTACATGATGAATTGATGATGAAAACAAATGGGTGTGTGAGTCAAATTTGAGTCCAAAAACCCTCCCATATCATTAAGGCATGTGAATAGTCTATCCATGTCATATTTTAGTGCATACAGAAACAATTTGAAAAAATTTCAACGTTGGCCCCATTCACAGGTCATTGTTGCCGATGTCTAGTCCTAGTACAATTTTTGTTCGGTTCGACAGTACACATGTCCCTGCATCTAGTACAATGAGGGAATATTTTTATGGTGTTGATCAAGCAATCAATGGAAAAGAGGGATTTTTCATCACAACTATGACACACATACATTGTATATACATTAATTTAGATCCTGAAAGAAAAATGAAGAAAGGCGACGAATTGTATCCCATGTGTACATTTGAATATACTTGTGACGAATTAGATATACTTGGTACCACCTCATCCATTTACTTTGTTTATCCAATGTAAATATTCTTGCGACAAATTAGCTATACTATCGACAAGTTGTTTTCATCAAGAGTAAAGCTAATTCACCACAAGATTATTTACATTTGTCTCTCTTGTGATGCTATCCTTTCCTTATCTCTTGCTGACAAATTCCCTTCTTTGTCTCTCTTGCAGACGAAAATGTTTTCATAAGTGATGGTTACTAAATTATTATTCTTGATTTTCTCGTCTAGTACCTATTCTACTTCTTTTCACACCACCATATATATCAATATTTCTTCAAGGTTAAAAAGATCAACGTCAACTTAGAGGAGAATCCAATATCATTATATTGTTCAACTTCTATAGAGACTACTCTCTCTATGTTTTAAGGGATAACTACATGACACTACACTTAAATGACAAATTCCAACACTTGATTGTTTTAACTAGGATTCATTTCATATTTGGTTTAAGTTGAAATTAAAATTTAATACTTTGAAAGCTAGTTGTACCTTGAGTCAAATACAAATATGAAATTAGGAATCATTAACATATCTACTATAACATATGAAAAATAGGTTTTATGGTTTACATGATGAATTGATGATGGAAACAAATGGGCGTGTGAGTAAAATTTGAGTCCAAAAACCCTCCCATATCGTTAAGACATGTGAATAGCCTATCCATGTCAAATTTAAGTGCATACAGAAAAAGATGGATTTTTCATCACATTTTCAATGAAAATTCTATATAAATGACAAACACATTCATTGAAACTTCGTTGATGCAATACTATGACAACAATATTGATGACATCTACGATCATGATGATATAAAAATGAAAGAGCTTCTCTTGGTTTCAATAATAATTTATCCTCTATTGAACAAGGCAAACCATATGAAGGTGGAAGCTCATATGGCCCCTCTCGTCACCCTCACATCACTCTCAATTGATCTCCAATACCCAATCTATAAAATAGAAAATAATCGAAAGAAACATGCTAATAAGATTCATGCATAGAAACTACAAAAACAAAAATTAATGAAGGTAAATCAAATTATTTGTTTGTAAATGATATTTTTCGTTTACCACGTACATTAATATATCAACAACTATTTTCAAGTTTCACATAATAATTAAACAACATGTAACATAGGATATAAAAATGTCACTTAAAACTTAAAAACATGTAATTAACCCATGACATTATAAGTAAATTATTTTAAGAGAATAATTCATACAAATTAAAATATATATTCACATACCTAATCCAACTCAACATTTGTGTAAATATCCTTATTTTGTATATTGATCTTCTTCATCGAAATCGACATATGTATCATCATCTAGTTCAAAAATGGTGTTGAAAGGATTGACGATATCATCATCGTCATCAATGTCATTTTCGAGCTTATTTTCATTGACATCATCATCAAGAATTGCAATAATGTCTCCTACACCTAGATCATGATCTTCTTCGTTTTCTTCATCTGTTGACCTTGCATGATATTCCAACTCTGTCTGATCTGGCGAATCATCTTCTTGATCTTCAATATCATCTTCTTCCTGTAAATGAGTATACTTAACTGACCTTCCTCTTGGATCATATCTAACAAAAAATGACCAATCCCTCTCACTTGGAACATTTGAGTAAAATACCTATTCGCATTGTATTGGAAAAACATAGCGATTGTGTCCTCTTTCAAACACCGTTGTTTTAATCATTGAAAATCCATTGGCATGTTGAATAACAATTCTTTCCTCATCGCATTCATGAATTTGTAACCTTTACCATTTGACATCGAATATAATTAATTTGAAGGAATTAAGTCACACTCAAGTATACCGCTTAAATACCCATAGTATCTATTTTCAGATTCTCGGGAATGTTTCTCACTCCTAGAGGAAACATTATTGACATGGAATACTGCAATTATCCCACTATCATAATTTTTCCTTATTTCATCCAACTGTTTGATGCGAAATTTAAGACCATTGCACCAAATAGCCTTGTTGTGTTTCAACTGCAATATGTCAAATATGTAAAGATGCATTGTCAATTAATAAATTAACATATATATTTATATAACCGGAAGGTATCTAAAAAATACAATACACTTGTAGTCACATTAATATAATATAAAATAACTGAATAAAATGGGTGAATTTTCTTGCATGTCCATGTTTCAAACCATATGCTAAATCAATTTCCCTTTGCGTAACATTGGCATATCTGTTACGACGATCTTCTCTAACCAATTTAGATAGTTGTTGCCATGATAACCTACCTCCATTACGTTGTTTACATATTTCAATCCCTACATTCATCAAGTCAAGATTGTTTGCAATGTATAAATGTAGTGCATCCAACTCTTGAGCAACTGAATCAAAAAATCATAATTCACCAATATTAAATATTAGTTATAACATCCATGTAGGTTATAAATATTAATAATTTATGAAATAAAAGATATTAATATATTAATGAGTATTATCACAGACACAAAAAAAGAAACTTTATATGTATTATTAATATAGATCTCCACAATTATTAATATATTACCTCTCATTTTATTCATTCTACGTTTCCGCAACAAGTGCTCCCGATCTTCAAATTTTTTGATGGAGTTCACACCCCAAATGCGATCCACTACATGCATAGTTGGCACTGCTAATTTAGGAAGCTAATGAATAATATACACCATGGATTGATATACCATATATCCCTCCACCATAGAACCATCATGATGTGATCTTTGTCTAACCAACACCTTCAATGATTTCAAGTTCCTCTCTACCATCCACATTGACCTTCTGTGAACAGGTCCTCAAATTTCAATCTCTTCAACTTGGTGTATGAGGTAGTGTTCTTGTGCATTCAAAAATGTTGGAGGTATATACTTTTTCATTTCACACATTAAACAAGGAATTTCTCT
>JASDQU010412313.1:0-10418 GCA_032191745.1 Picea mariana | reverse complement strand
ATTGTATGAATAATATGGTTGAGTACGAGGCATTGAGTTTGGGTCTGCAATTTTTGAAAGAGTTGGGTGCAAAGAGGATATCAGTGCATGGAGACTATGAGATCATTATAAACCAAGTGAAAGGTATATACCAATCCAAGCACCCTAGACTGAGGGCATACAGAAACCTAGTGATGGACCTCCTTGAAGAATTCTCAGAGTATAATTTATCAGCGATCCCGAGGGGGCAGAATCAAATTGTGGATGCCTTGGCCTCCTCGGCTTCAGTTTTTAAAATTCCCATTTTCCCCAACAGAAAGTATGAGATCGAAGTCAAACATAGGTCGGCGGTGCCCGACAATATCAAGTATTGGCAAGTGTTTGAGGATGACAAACAGGTGGAGATATTTCTCCAAATGAGTGACGAGTTCGCTAATGTAAACATCAATGATGAGTGTTGTTGCGATGAAGATGAAGCGCAGCTGCATGTGGTAACGGCAATCCCCTTCAGAACCAGATAGTTGGAAGGGACATATTGCAACTAAATAATAATATCATCCCTAAAGGATTGGTTCTGTTGTTAAAGTTTTTTTATGAAAACGATGTAGCCAGAAATCCCAAGATCACTGTGAAAGATGAGGATGTCGATGATTGCAACATCGGGACCTAGAAGAATCCAAGGATAGTCAAATTGTCAAAGACGCTCAGTCCAGAGATCAAGCAAAGATACATCAAGATCATGAAGTATTTTCCTGTCATTTTCTCCTGGAATTATGAGGACCTGAAAGTCTATGACACTAGAGTGATTTAGCACGTCATTCCCCTCAAAGAAGATTAAAATCATTTCAAGCAAAAGCTAATACGAATAAATCCCATGTTGTTGCCACTAATACAAAAAGAGGTAAAGAAACTTTTTGAATACAAAATTATTGTTTCTTTGAGATTTTTGAAATGGGTTGCCAACCTTGTGCCTGTAAGGAAGAAGAGCGATGAAATAAGGTTATACGTGGATTTTTGAAATTTGAACAGAGTATCCTTCAAATACAATTACCCTATTCCTAAGATGGACTACATCCTGCAAAAGGTATTTGGATCCCAAAAGATGTCCATGATGGATGGTTTCTCAGGCTACAATCAGATCATGGTGCATCCAGATGATTGGGAAAAAACAACCTTCACAACACCATGGGGTACGTTCATGTACATGAAGATGTCATTCAGTCTTATGAACATTGGATACACCTTTCAGAGCGTTATGGATATAGAATTCGCTAAGGAAAAGGAAAAATTTGTCATGATCTACCTAGAAGACATTACAGTGTATTCTGACTCCGACAAGCAACATCTTGAGCATCTGAAGAAGGTCTTTCAGAAATGCAGAAACTTTGGCATATCTTTAAATCCAAAAAAATCACATTTCAGAGTGCATGAAGGGAATTTGTTGGGGCACATCATCTTAAAGGAAGGTATAAAGATAGATCACAGCAAGGTAGAAGGAATTATGAATATCAGCACTCCTCAGAGCAAGAAGGAGGTATAGTCCTTTCTAGGAAAGGTGAATTTCTTGAGAAGATTCATCCCGAATCTCGCTGAAATTTTAAAGCATATCACAAGCATGCTCATAAAGGGTAATGAGATCAAATGGATCCCTGAAGCCAGAATATCATTTGAAGACATCAAGGTAGAGCTGACCAAATCTCCCGTATTGGCCAGCCTGGATTTCACAAAGGATTTTATCTTGTTCTCTTTCACCTCGGAGCACACCATCGTAGGCGTACTATTGCAGAAGGTCCGACATAATACACCCACATCACATCATATTGTTGATGCATTTCACAAGAAGGAGATCATTGAACCTTCCTTTCTTCTTGCACTAAAGCCTCCGAGATATGGCAGACGGCATCTAGGTTGAAGAGAACCAGCCTAAGAAGAAACTATATCATGTCTCACTAATTAAATTTTTGATAGTTGAGGAGTTGAGGAAATTGGGAAACAACTGGGATTCGTTTCTACTCATAGTTGGCATCCCCAAGGACCCCAAAGGAGATTCCCCTCTACCCACGGGAAAAGTAACATCTCACCGTGTGGAGGTGGAAATAGGAAGGGTTGTGGAGGAAGGAAAGACATTGGAAGCCCTATCCCCCCAACAGTCGATACCTCAGAAAAGGGGAAGGCCGAGGAATAACAAAGAGAATGGGGAGGCCCAATCCCCAAGTGAGCCGCATGCAAAGTTAGTCGAAGAAGAGTTACTCATGTGCACCATTCGGTTGGAACCTGTCAAAGGTCCAAGCCAAGAAACCTGTGGCATATGGAAAAGGCCAGACATTGAAGGCAAGGATATGCATGAACCGTCGCAGTAGCTAAAGAAAGCATAGCTTGCTATTGCTAAGTTGTACCAGGATAAAATGGATTTGAGACAACAGTTAGCAAAAAGGACCCTTGAGGCATCAGCATCACAAGGCTGAGAGGGAAACGTGACTTGGATCAAGTGGCAGCTTAGGGAAGCACAAGACACAATCATTCAGTTGTGCGAAGAAAAGAGGGTGTCAGAAGAGATAATTGCAGAGCACTTCAAGGAATGTGGACCGACCATGGAAAACATCCACGTGTATATAGCAAGTGCGCGGAAGAGGCTAAAAGGGAACGCAATTTTTCAAATATAAGTAATGAATCTGAAAAGGCATAATCGGTCTCTCAGGAGAACGTTTCGGATATCAAAACTGTAGACAAGGCTAGAGGCATAATTGACTGAATCCGGGTTTTTTTTCTCAAACGTGGTGCGGATTTTTTCTCCCCTTGTCCTATAAGAAACTCTGACATGTACCTGTGTGAAAATCATACGACACGAAATGTTGGATATCCACCTATTACAAAGGAAAAGTGTGTGTTAGAAACATGATAGTTTCAAGAAAGGCGTTGTCCCCCGACTGGTGTTGTCGTCTTGGAAACACCTGCGACAGTCTACGGTTACCTGCCACATGCATGCTCCAGCAAATGATCATGCAGCAGAAATCAAGGCCGTTACAATGGGTGGTAGGAGTCTGAAAGAATGCTTGATCGTATAGATTTCCTATCGAAGGAGAAGCATCGACACATCACTCCTTAACAATTAAATCTTGTTGATGATTGAACTGTCATGGAGAGGATGTCGGTTATTGTATGATTGAGTACAATCAGTTTCTATTTTTAGTAAAGTGTCATACAAAGGATCATCTAGTAGAGAATAGTCAGAGCCTAATTCCTAAGGATAGTAGTTGGAGGGCAGGGTATCCCAAGTGACACACCCTTGTCTATATATTTCGTTCATTCAATGTAAGTCAGGTTGGTTGGCAAAGTAGTGTAGACAGTGACTATTGAATGTATCTTTCGAACTCGTTTGAAATTTAATCCAGAGGTCCTGAAACTTTGACAAAAAGATTCTAATGGTAGCAGTTTGATGTATTGTAACCTCTCTTTATGTACGTGCTTCATGTTTTCTTTATATTCATATCTATATTTTGTCTAAATCGGAATGTTATCTTAATCTGGAATTCACTACACGATGCTCTAGATTTCTCCATTTGGACGACTATGTTTTCTTCTAAGTGAACTCATAATTCATCCTGAGTGGTGCTCTGAGTTGCTTCGTGTGTTTTTATCTCGCCATACACAATGATTTTGAACTGCAATATCATTGCCTACTTAGACTTTATCCTCTCAAGTTTAGTTACCAAGTCATTTGTTTCTCTCGTTTCCTAAAATTTGACTCCATGGCCCAAGGTCTCGCGTTCTCTTTCCAATAGAACCAGAAATATTGTACAGAAGTGTTTAATCTAGCCGACAGTTTTCAAATTCATATCGCATACAGAGACGAAGTCTCGGAGAGAGTCGTCTCTAGGTCAGAAGGGTTAGTTTTCAGCCTTAAAGTTGGTTTGTAGGTTTCCTCTGTCATTCGTTTTCTCAGTCAAACAAGTTTACAAAGCGCTAACACAATGGTATTCAATGATATTGGTATGAAATGGTATGGGTATGCAATGGTATTCAATGGAGGGGATTAAATGCACAAACTTATTTTATTATCTCCATCTCGCACCTCTGCACTCCTCTCCTTGCCTCTCTAAGCTCAGACAAGACACAACACTCATTCTTGCAATGTCAATGCTCCATTGTTTCCATCCTTATTCCTAACTAACTAAGATAACTAATTAATAACATAATTCCCAACTCTATCCATCACTCATGCTTGGAGAAGGGGTTGAGGTCTACATCAAGGTCAAGTTAGGTGCTAAATCAGGCGAAATTTTCACACCATTTAGAGCCCCAAAATGAACCTGTTATCACATGAAGTTGTAATGGGTCAATTTTCTCCTTAGGTTTTAATTTTTAGCCATTAATCTTTTTAAGTTTGTTTTAATTTTCTCTTTATGATTTTCTTAGGATAGTCTAAACAAATAAAGGCTTGGGACTTGGTTCACATTTTTACCCACACCTATGGTTTATACCCTAGGTTCATTTTGTGGTTCATATCCTTGACTCATCACTTGAATTGAAAGCTATCACTATCAACCCTATGACTCTACAAACCTGAAAAGTATTCATATACTTGCTCCTCTCCACTCTATCCCTTTTCCCATTAAGGAGTCAACTCAAACTTTGTAAAGTGCGTTGCCAAATCACTAGGTGTTTTCATAGCGCATTTTTGTACAGTCTACCTCTTTACCATCATTTGCCATTATGGAGTTGATGTCATGTATTTTATTGTTTTCATAATTCGTGTCTTCAAAAGGAATATCATTATTTGGTCATTTATAAAAATTCTAAATGTTTACCAAATTTGAAATCCTACTCCTAGCGCGACGTTGCTGAAATTACTAGTCCAGACAGAGCCGTGGATTGTGCTACAGAATTAATTATCCGAGGTGAATTGGAGACTGAGGTGGATGCAAATGACTCCATACTTGTTGTAGATCATCCATTATCAAGCTACAACATCCAAGTACTTCGTGAGCCATCTAAGCTCTGTTGAAGATCATTAAGGTTTTGTTTTATCTTTTGGTAGCACCTGGCGCTGCAAACTACAGTTTCTCCCACCTATTAGATCCTTTTACCTTTGTTGTCATAGAATTCATATCCATTTTCACACTGACATTTTCCTCCACCGAAATCGATTCATTTTGCTTCAGAGCTTTGAATGCCCATTTATCCTCTTGTCTCATGTTGTCCACACTGCGCTACAGAAAACTGTTGCCAAACTGCGCTACGGATCCCTTATTCCAGTGCTGCAAATTCCATGTTAAATCAATGCCATCTTCTATGTTCAAATCTCCATCAATAACCTTCCTTATTCACTGTGTCATCCTATATTTTCATCTCAAATTCTATTTGCAGTGAGGAGGATAGAATCACTTGCCTTTTAACCTGATGATGACACCATATGGTGGCCCTATGCTAGCTTAAAATTGGACAGTGCAGTCTTCCTGCATATTATTTCTCTGAGGATATTTTCTCCCATTTTCAGCCATCAAACTAGTCTTTTATTGTTCAGAAGTGAATTGAAGGAAATCCTTGTTAGTCTCCAATTTTGACTATATTTTTGCCTACATCATGTCAGATATACCCCTATTTTCATATCTAGTATCATTTCCTTCTAGCCTTACCATGACACATTTGACATCCTTTTACAACTAAATGGGGCTATTCAAGGTATTTCTATGATTCAAGTTATTTTTAATGTATTTTGATATTTTAAACAAATATTGATACTAACGTGACATGAGTTAGGTACTTGTTCCCTTGAAACAGACTTATCAGTACCAGGTACCGACTCACACTTAGTGGAGATGCCAAAGACTTGCACGACATGGCTAGATTGAATTGACAGTATGATTCATATGATTGATTGAGTCATAACTCAATATGATGACTCAGAGCAAGATTGTAGAACTATTTTATTATAATGCTTTATGATCCATGCTTCTTGACACTACGTGTCATGAAGCTATGAAATTAGTTTTAACTGACTATGAGTCATTTTTGGATCTAAGATTATCTTAGATTAATGCACCTATGTTCAAGACTATTTTGGGAGGATCTATATAAACTGAGATCGCTCTTAAGAAACGTTGGTTACGATATGTTATGTGATACAATTTCTGATAATACAATTTGCTATTCGTTATGTTATTCGTTGTTAAAATGATTTGAGTTTGTTTATGAATTATGGAGCATGAGTTATCAAATAGTTATTCATGGAATAATCTGAGTAGCTCTAGTTTCGTTTCAGGGCGATTGCACCTCTTGGTTGGGCCCACCAACAGGTTCAATTCGTTGTCTCTTTTCCACAGTATAGTTAGTTTATTTTTAGTTCTAGAATCTGCATGTGAGTTAGTTTTTGAACTCGAAGTTACTCTGTTAAATTCTGGCTTAGTAATTTTTCGATTAGATCATTTTCAGTTTGATATTATCTTATAGATCGTTGAATGTTGAATGAGTTATTTGCCATTGTAGAATTTCAAGAATGAACCAAGTGCTTAATCTAGATTTGCTCTATTTTCCAGTTTCCAGTTTGATCATGATTTAAAGATAATTTGAGTTTAGACTTACTCTGTTTTGTTAGGATAGCTAGCTTATGGTCTGATTAAAGGAAGCTTCCAGTACTTGTAGGGTAAAATAGGACATTTATTAGTTTCGCCTGTGTTAGATTTAGAACTGCTTGATACTTAGATTAAAATGTTTTTAAAATGATCTCTCTTTTATGGTTCAGATAGATATGATGATGATCAGATGTTTAAGATAATGGTAGATAGTCTTGGGTGATTTCGTTAGATTCGGAATAGAAATACCTTTTCTTAACTCATAACTGTTTCCATTTGATGAATTAGACAAGATATGATTCGTTTTAAGATAATCATTAGGGTTCAGTTTCTATGAGTAAGTTTGCGTTTTCTTCTCAGAATAACCTTTAGGTAGTAATTAGAATCTTACCAGAACATATAGTGTAGTAGCTCTAAGTTCACTTACCTTGGTTTGACAATTTAGTGTTTTCAGGTAATTAAAAATCTATTTGACATTTTTGGCGCCATTGTCAGGGAGCTATTTAGAAGGTAAGTTAGATAATTGTTTTGGTTATTTTCTTAAAATGTATTTGGTTTGGTGTGATATGTTAGTAGGTTGACGAAAGAGGAGCTGTGAAACGAAGAGAACCGACACATATGTTATCACAGGTTCCTTTGAAACTCAATCTTAGTTTTTCTTTTATCTAGTATGTTTTCATGAGAAATAGAGATCATAGAGGTAGATTTAGGGGAAACTGGAAACAACAAAAAGAAGAAAACTCCACCCAAAAAGCAATAGAAACTGAGACTGGAACTCTGGCTGAGGAAACCATAGAGCAAAACATAGAACCAAGAAACACCAAATACCAACAAATTCAAATTCCTGGTGATCCAAACTCGGTTGACACAGTTAATCCAGAAGAAATGCAAGCTATTTTCAGAAACCCTGACACTATAGTTTCACAAATAAAAACTGCAACTGTTGAATCAAAGGTAATAGGATCCTCAAAAGAACCAATAGGAGATAGCAATTCTGTCAAAAAGAATCCAGAGAGGTGCGATTTCACACCCTCACCAAAGAAAGATCAGATTGCATATACAATTTTTGGTAATCCTTTTAACATGGCAGAAAGAGGGAGAGAATTGAATAGAAGAGAACGAGGAGAAATTCATGTTGAAAATGAAGAAGAAGAATAAGTAGAGACTGAGCTAATACCAGAAACCACCTTTGGGTTTCCTATTTTGGATTTGGTACAGAATGTCAATATGAAAAATATCCCACCTTCGGCACTACCAACCTTTTATGGGAAAAGTAGTGAAGACCCAGATGTCTTTCTTTTTGAGTTTGATATCTTGTGCAGGAGTTATAACTATCTCCAGGATGCACATAAGCTGACGTTGTTTTCTGCTACCCTAAAAGATTCTGCATTACGTTGGTTCATGAGTTTAGGAGAGTACAGCATTAGATCTTGGGAAAATATGAAGGCAAAAATTTTAAAGAAGTACCAGGACTATTGTAGACCCAAGGATTCTCGAAATGATATTTTTAAAATGCAACAACAGGATGAAGAGAGCCTTGAAGATTTCTTAGAAAGATTTACATATACTCTTCAAAAATCCAAATATAATGATCTCCAAAATGAAGCAATCGAGACTCTTTTCTTAAAAGGGGTTTCAGATGAGTACATTGACACTCTCAACTTAATGGCTTCAAGAGACATTTATCAAAAAGACTTTGAAGCACTCAGTGAACTATGTAGAACTTACTCGAGAAGTAGGGGGAAAACTACAAAAAGTGTGAGAGAACCTGTCAACAAAAACACCAAAGTACCCACATCTGGTGGAGTTACTAGAATTGAATTGGAAAACCTCTTGGAAAATTTTAAAACAGACATTTTAGGAACGATTGGCTCTCAATTAGACACTCTGGAGATTAAGAAAAAGCAGGAAGAGGAAAACCCTGTATTAAGCATATTCTGCCCAAAATATAGAAAAAGGCATCCTTTACGAGAATGTCCTTTGGACAATGTTTCTGTGTGTGCAATATGTACTGAAAATCATAAAACAGAAGATTTTCCATCCTTACCAGGATTGCAAGCTATATTCAAGGGAGGGGAAGCTCCAGGGACTCCATCTGCACCTAAGAGGCCTTAGCAACCTAGGAACTTGAATATGTATCAAGAACCATCCCCACAACCTTCCGACTACTATCCACCCTTCTCTCAACAACAGCAACATCCATGGAACTGGCCAAATTGGCCTCCGCAAAATGTCCCTGCTCAACCTTGGTACCAGGGATGGAGAGAACATAATTATGGAAATAACCAATAGCAGCATGCGGTACCAATTCCCCAGAATCCATGTACTCAATACCCTCCAAACATACATCAGCTATTGCCTGGTTTTACTCCACCTCCTTTACCACCCGTTCAACAAACTTCTCAACAGCCTCAGAATCCACCTCGTCCCACCATATTACCCGCTCAACCCATTCCAAATCCTAACAGCAGACCACCTCTGCCACTCCATAGTGCTTATTTTCAAAACTACCCAGATTACACCATAAACCCCATTTCCATACAAGAAATACAGCTGAGATCTGGGAAAACTTTAAATAAAACTCATCCTGTAACAAGAACAGCACCAAAGGTAATTATCCAAGAACATGAAGAAGAAACTATAGATGATTTATCAAATGAGGCATCTTTGAAAGATGTCATCATTCCAAAGAATAGAGTATCTGAATCACAGCGTAACATACAAACTCAGGTTTCCCGAACACCTCCTTTTCCTGAGAGGTTGCTCATTGAAAAACCAATTGTTCAATCTGAGTTTGACATCATGAATGAACTAAAAAATGTCTGTGTTAATATTCCATTGTTACAAGTGATCAGATATGTTCCAATCTACACCAAGACCATTAAAGAACTCTGCATTAAGAAACTAGGTCGGAAACAGAAAGATCCACCCACGATACACCTAGTAGGCCAGTCATCGAATTGTATTTCTGAAGCTCCTAAAATTGTGAAGTATGCCAACCCCGGGAACCCAATAGTTTCAGTTACTATCAACAATGTTTCTATTGGTAACACTTTAGTCGACTTAGGTGCAGCCATTAATATAATGAAAATCAATACAGTTGAATTGTTGCAACTAAGTCAATTCCTTCGCCCTACCCCTACAGTTCTTGAACTTGCTGACTGAACAACTATAAAACCTATTGGGGTCCTCGATGACATTCTTGTTACATTAGCTTCGTGGGAATATCCTGTTGACTTCATGATTATTCATTCAAAGGATCCCACGAAAGGCCATCCAATCATTTTAGGGAGACCTTGGTTGGCTACGGCCAATGCTTTCATAGGATGTCGTGGTGGGGATATGTTCATTTCAAATGGAATTTCTTCACAGAAACTTACTCTTTTTTCACCTGCTCAACCGGTTACAGAAGAATTATGGTGGCTAAAATGTCCCTATCACGAGAATGATGAGAAAGAATCTTTATTCTCTTTTGATGAATTTCACGCGCTACAAGAACCAACAGAGGATGATATTTTAAGCCAAATTCTTTCTGTGACAGAAAATGTCGAGTTTCCACAAACATATTTTCAATACGATCAAATTTTCAGAGAAGAATTTCAAGAACGAAGTGAGTCATTTTTCTCATTTTCACCATCTATGGTTTTCTCCATTGATGAGCATCCGGGGTCATATACCATTCCAGTAGAACTTAGCCCAGGAAAATGTCTATACATCAATTCTGAATTAAGTCTCAGCCAACAAGAACAGTTAACAAATCTTTTGAAAGAACAGTCAGGGGCATTTGCATGGGAGTACATTGATATGAGAGGAGTGCATCCTGACACCTGTATTCACCACATATATATCCAACCAGAGATAACCCCA
>JASDQU010412310.1:0-10454 GCA_032191745.1 Picea mariana | reverse complement strand
AGGAGATGATTACGTTTACCTTCTTGTGGTGTTTGGCCTTTGTTTTCAAATTAGTTGTACAACATTTGAAAGAGATATTAATTTGGATCCACTTCTAATCAAGATTGCTAAATAATTCAAAGTTGATATGTCATACATTATGCACAGGTTGGAAACTTTTGCCGAGAAAGAATTAAGAGAGAAAAAGGAGGTATAGGTTGGAAATCTTGCTGAGAAAGAATTAACCAAGAAAAAAGAGTGAAAAGTGTTGTTAAAGCATAATGCAAGAAAAAGGAATGAAAACGTGTTGTTCAAGTAGATTATGAAGTTAAAGTAATAGACTTGTACAAGAGTACACTATGGAATTCTACAATATAGGAAGAAAAAAATATTCGAGAGCTTTAGAAATTTGCAATGCAAGATGAAATAAGTTTACTTAAGTTCTTACTTAAGTTTCATTTTAGGGGAGGAATATCATTTTGTTCTATAATAAGAGGAGAAATGAGCACACAACTCAAAAAAAAAGGAATTTAAATAGAGAATGAGACATTGGGAGTAGAGGTAAAAGCCATAATTCCACACTAAAGTTGGAAGATGTGCATAATGAGAAGGTAAAGAAGTTATAAGAGAATGACATTAGAGTAGTGGCCACGGTAGAGGATAAGGATACCTTAGAATATGAGGAAGATGATATGGAAGTTATTGACTGTAATATCCTAGGCCGAACCCAATTGTAAATGTAAATACAAATGTACGTAAGTTGGTGAGTTATTTGATATCATTTTTGTATGCACCCTTCATGGCATAGTGCGTGCTAAAATGATGAAGTGTGCACATTCCAAGATACCGCGCTCAACAACTTAAGTGCACGTGATTTTGAGGCCAGAGAGCCTTTGTGTATATGTTGTGTTTTATAGGTTGGTGAGCTAGTTTTGTGATGATTAGGCCGAAGAGCCTAGATGTTAAAGGCTAGTGCGCCTATTTTTGTGTATGTTTCATCATTAATATAAAATACATCACCGCGCTCTGACTGACCATGATAAAAGAGTATGGGGGACTAAACTCCACTAGTTAAGGAAAGTGGGGGGCTAAAAACTAAGGAAAATGGGCTAAGCTAGGGAGCTTAAGCCAAAAATGAATATTATATTAATATTTCTTAAATCATAAAGTATGGATAATTATGTTATCCTAAGTTCTAAGAATAGGGACAAGTGGGCCAAAGTAGCTCCCAACATGACAAGTGTGAAGTTGGGAACATGCATACTTATAGTTTGGACTTAGTTCATTTTCGGGGGCCTTCCATCGTTCAGTCATTCAGTTAATCATTCCATCATCATTCAGACACTCATTGGAGCTATCCTCCATACCTTCTTGTCACTGTACCTGAACTTGTATCCATAACCATAAATGTTTGTGTACCTGGTTAGTTTGTGAGTTGGACTGAAGAAGCGGGTTGTGAGGCCCGTGGGATATTGAATAGGCGTGTTGTTATGCCCGTGAGCAATCTCTATGGGTGAGAGAATTGCTGGGAATTTATTTTCGAAGGTGTTAAACTGCAGCTACAAGGCTTTGAGACTCCTGTCCGACCTGTTGTTGAAGCCCGAAAAGGAAATGGGGCAGCCGAAGGACTGTTGAGAAGAGAAGGGGCACACTTCCTGGGGTGGGACAGGCATGTGGGGAATGAGGGATTGTAGGATGTTAGTTTGAGTTGGCATCTGTGACATAATCTTTCATGTTGTCTATGATCCATTAGCCTGGTTAGGAATCCCTTTACCCGGGTGGAGTTTAGTCCCAGCTCGAGGGTGACCCACTGCTAAGAGTGATGAGCAATGTGGTCTAAGGCTGGGAGGTTCATGGAAGTTCTGCACGTAGTTGGTGATATTCTTACCAAGATAAGTGTCAATTATGTGATAAATTACATGTTGCATTATTATTTACGTGTTTATTTTTATGGGTTTATCCTATGTGTGGTTTATAACTGTCTTTATATTTATAGTATTGCTTGTATATATTGCATGTTTATGTTTATTGTTATTTCAATATGAATCCGTGCATTTACAAAAAGGTATTTATATGTTTACGTTTTATATATAAAGTTCCGCAAGAGTTTTGTGTGTATATGTTTTAATTGCATGCAGTTCGAAAACTTTATGTGGCATAGCTCAGATGGATGTTGGGTAAGTTACAATATGTTGAGCAGAGAGTGAAAGTGTTTTCTTGAGTAGCATTGCCCGACATGGGTGGTCGGAGATGTTACAACATGGTATTAGAGCTTCAGTTTTCAACATTGAGCCTGGATGGGCCGAGCAAGTTGAGTTGAAGAGAAATTACATAGTGGATTTATTTCGAAGTGGCCAAATTTCAAGTTGCAGAGTGTCCATGGTAAAAAGTAACAACAATTGCGCGGAATTGGGAAAAGCCCCAATTTTCGTTGTTAAATTCATGAGAAAATTGAGAAATTTGGCTAAGTGGTGAGATATTCTTGATTTAATATCCATTCTAGCAAATTTAGGCATGGAATTGGTTGAATTTGAAGTTACAGTGAAGCCATGACAGATGGAGCGAGATTAGCAATTAAAATTCTCAATTCGTGAATTGAGTGTGGGAAAAATTTGTTCCAGAAATGTCAACCCACAATGATTTGTTGTTGCAGAGGTTGAACTGGTGTTATCGGGGTGAAATTGAACAAATTTCATAATTGCAGAATGCCTATGGTAAAAATTGGGAAATGCACGAAAAAATATTGGCATGCGGGCGCACACGCTAAAATTTGGTGTTGTGCGGAAAAATATTGGCGTGCTGGTGTGCGCGCTAAATTTTGGCGCCGCGCGGAAAAATGATGGTGTGCAGGTCTGCGCGCTAAATTTTGGTGCCGCGAGAAAAAATGTTGGTGTGCGGGTGCGCGGCTAAATTTTGGCGCTGCACGGAAAAATGTTGGTGTGTGAGTGCGTGCGCTAAATTTTGGCGCCGCGCAGAAAAATGTTGTTGTGTGGGTTCGCACGCTAAATTTTGGCACCATGTGAAAAAATGCTTGTGTGCAGGTGCACGCGCTAAAATTTGGCGTCACACGGAAAAATGTTGGCATATAGGTGCGCATGCTAAATTTAGCACTGCGTAGTGCGGATTGAGTGACACATGCGTATTAAGGTGTGCGCACTGTGCACACGCATAATAATGGCCCACGTGGTGTGCGTAGTATTGGCATAGCGCAGCGGAATTTTGTTGGTGTGCGCGCAATGTGGGTATATGTTGTCACGTGGCAGTTTAGTTAATGGTGCGCATAGAGTATTGGTGCGCAGTGGGGTGGTACTAAACTTTGGCATGGTGCAACGCATAGAGTGAAATGTCTGTGGAATATTAGCGCACAACACAAAAAAATTGTGTGCATCAAGTACTAGTTCAAGAACCAAAATTGTGTGTGGTGGATATTGGCACGCGACACAAAAGTAGTGCACGCCAGTTATTGGCGCGACAGAGAAGTGATGCACTGTAGTTATAGATGTGTAGAGCATGAATTACCTTGTGGTGTTATTGTGCATGCTAAATATGAGGGTATAGGTTGAAATTTGTACACGCAAATTCGTTTGGATGGTGAACAACAACAAAAAACCAGTGAATTTTCGCGACATTTTATACTGTTTGAACGTCATCTTTTTGCAGTGTGTTTTTTAGGCCCTTAACAACATTTTTAAGCTACTCAAAAACCATGATAACAGATTGTACCAAGGTACACTTATCTCTGCAACTCAAATAAAAGAGCCCAGATAGATCTTTCTAACGGTGTAAATTGTTCGTCAAACGAAGATTTTATGAGAAAGTTACAGCACAAACAGTGAAGGGTAAATTTTAAGACCCAACTAACTTCTAAGAGCCATAACTTTCTTCTCTAGAATGATATTGAGGCGCAGGAGTAGTCAATGGAAATATGTTGAACCATAGAAGATAATCCTAGAGTTGAATTAAATTTCTGGGCATGTTAAAAATGTTTAAGATGGAAAAGAAGGTACCAGTAGCATTCCAGACCAAAAACACAAATTGGCCTAGACCTTCAGCAGGCTGTAACTAGCAGCCCAGAACCCAGAAAGAGGTGAAAATTGTAAAGACTTTCCAAAATATGCATATAACGAAACCCAAGTGAGCTCCTATGAAAAATCCAATGGAGTACGTGCAAAAATTCATAATTATAGCACATAGTTGCGCCAAGTTGATGTGTGAACAGAAAAATTAATGGGCAATTTTCAAATAACCATAACTTTCTACTCAAGACTTGGAATTGAGTATGGAAGAAAGCGTTGGAAAGGTATCAAACAGTAGAATATAATTATTCACCCAGAAAATTTATCTGGGCATTAAATTTTCCAGGAAATCGGAAGAAAATATTTTGATATATTATTGAACCAGAATGGTTCTTATTTTCACGAAATTGTTGAAACAGTTAGCCTGACAAAGTTTTGTTGGCTGCACATTTTGCGGAGTTAACAACAACTAGATCAGATCAGGATCAACACCAAGCCTAGAGGAATGGAATATGCATAAGGGACTTACAACCAAGAATATGAGATCATAAGGATGGATGTCCATTTGGGCATTGAATGAACAATCTCCAATGGACATGGAGAATGAAGGGATGAAAACATGAATATGGTAGAGACCATTAAAAATTTACAGAAGGATGTCGAAATCCATAAATATGATAATTAAATCCTTATGAGAGCCAAGGAGCAGCAAGGGGACTTCAACATGAAGTTAATGCAGAGCTTGAATAGAATAGAAAATAAATTGGATAAGGAGAGTGGCTCAAGAAAATCAGGAAGTCATAGGTCTCCTGATAAGAAAAGAAGAACCAGAAGTGTTAGCAGACATCACCATCACTCCCCGATACATTCCAATAAGGGAGAACATAGAAGCTCAAGTCCATCCCATGTCAGGAAGCATAAGAGGTCTGGGGTGGATGAGCTACAAGGAGAATGAAAAAAATCAAACCTCCTACATTTGATGGTGAGCACAAGAAGGATGAAGATGCAGAGACATGACTATTGGACATGGGAAAGTATTTTCAATTGCATAATTATTCTTCTCATGCAGAAGGAAGAATTGTTATCTATCAACTCAAGGAAAGGCATCCATGTGGTTGGATCAACTTATGTAGGTGCAACACATTAAAGAGAAGAGTGTTACTTGGAGGGAATTCAAGAAGTATTTTGAGAAGAAATAATTGACTAAGAGATGCTATGTCAAGAAAATGAAAGAGTTATTTGAACTCAAGCTTGGGAGTATGACCATAGATGAATATGAGAGAAGGTTTTTAGAACTGTTGAAGTATGTCTCTTTCATCAAGGATGAGACAGTTAAGATTCATAGGTATTTGAATGGATTAACATCATTCATCAGTGACAAAATAAAGTATGATGATCCCAAGACATTGGAGGAGACCATAAGGCGAGTTAAAAGCCTATATGATCAGCAAAAAAAAGGCCAAATTTCCAAAAATCTTGGGAAGACAAAAATAAATTCAAGATGGATCAGAGGAAGAAGGGAACTAAGCCACCATTCTTCATAAATAATCCTTAGGGACAACCAACTTCTAGAGAACCTAGAGCGATTGAGGCAGGGGGTCAAAGGCCAAGGCAACCACCTATTCAATGTTGGGGTTGTAAAGGAGATCATATGTTCAGAGATTGTCCTCATAGAGGTGAAAAAGTGAGGACTGTTCACAATGTACATCAAGTTGAAACAATGGAGGACATGGGAAGAAATATACCAAGGATCTATGCAGCCCTGGACAACAAGCAAGAAGAGTATCAGTCACGTATGATTGAAGTGGAAGGTATGATCAACAACTAAACCATTGTTATTTTAATTGATTCAGGAGCTAGTCATAGTTATATAGATCTTAATATGGTGGAAAGTTTTCATTTTCCAAGAAGCAAGCATGAAAAATCTTGGTTGGTGCAGCTGGCTACCCGAGCCAACAGAAAATTCAATGAGATGGTTAAGTCATGTCTTATGGACATGAATGGACTGAACACTAGGGCAGATTTGAACATCTTCCCTTTAGGTTCCTCTGACTGTTTAATTGGGATGGATTGGTTGGACCAACATCATGCTATCCTAGACTATCATAAAAAGGTATTTACTTGCTTGGATGAGGAAGGGAGCCTAAGGAAAGTGCAGGGAATTCCCAGGGCAGTAACCATCAGATAAATTTCAACATTGCAGCTGAAGAAATGTTACAGAAAAGGGTGTCAAATATTTTCATCTCATATGGAAGAGACACCTAAATATAAGGTGCCAAATTTGGAAGATTATGCAGTCCTGGAAGATTTGGAAGATGTGTTCAAGGAGGTACCAGGACTACCCCCAAAGAGAGACATTGATTTCTCTATAAATTTAATGCCTGGAGCAGCTCCAGTGTCAAAGACTCCTTACAGAATGAGTACACCAGAGCTGAAGGAGTTACAAATGCAGCTTGAAGAACTTCTGAACAAGGGGTATATACACCCAAGTGTGTCACCTTGGGGTGCCCCAGTCTTGTTCGTAAAGAAGAAAGATGGGACATTAAGATTGTGCATTGATTTCAAACAATTGAATAAAGTGACTGTAAAGAACAAGTATCCTCTGCCAAGGATTGATGATCTCTTTGATCAATTGAAGGATGCAAATATATTTTCAAAGATAGATCTTAGGTCAGGATACCATCAGGTAAGGATTAAAGAGGAAGATATCAGTAAGACCGCCTTCAGGAAAAGGTATGGTCATTATGAGGTCACAATGGTGCCATTTGGGTTGTCAAATGCACCAGTTGTTTTCATGTGCTTAATGAATGGTGTTTTCTGAGAATATTTAGACAAGTTTGTCATTATCTTTTTGGATGACATCCTTGTATATTCCAAGTCAAAAGAAGAGAATGAGCATCATTTGAGGATGGTGTTGCAAGTATTAAAGGAGCACCGATTGTATGCCAAATTGATTAAGTGTTCATTTTATCATAAGCAAATTCATTATTTGGGTCATATCATTTCAAAAGATGGGATAGCAGTGGATCCTGAGAAGATAGAAGCCATTAGAGAATGGTCAGCACCAAAGAATGTGACAGTGGTCAGATCATTCATGGGCCTTGTAGGCTACTATAAGAGATTTATTGAAGGATTCTCAAAGATTGCACACCCAATCACTTCCTTGCAAAGGAAGGGTGTAAAGTTTCAATGGACATTGGATTGTGAAAATATTTTCCAACACTTGAAACAATTATTAACAAGTGCTCCAATACTAAGGATTGCAGACCCAAATGAAGAATTCATTGTATGCACAGATGCATGTAAAGAAGGACTTGGTGGAGTCCTCACTCAAAATGGGTTTGTTATATGTTATGAATCAAGGAAGTTGAAGGAGCATGAAAGACACTATGTCACTCATGATTTAGAGTTGGTATCCATAGTGCATGCCTTGAGGAAATGGAGTCACTACCTCATGGGAAAAAGGTTTGAGCCGAGGACAGACCATAATGGTCTGAAATATTTATTTGATCAACCAACTCTAAATGCTAGGCAAAGCAGATGGTTAGAATTTCTAAGTGAATATGACTTTGATATAAAGCATATCAAGGGGAAAGAAAACAAAATGGTTGACAAACTCAACAAAAGAGTGCATGAATTGCATGCTACAACCATTATCATGTACCAATCATATTTGAAACATGGAATTTTAGAGGCTGCAAAATTAGATTTGCAATACAAGTAATTAGTGGAAAAATTATAGTAAGGTAATTTGTAGCAGAAAATTGAAGAATATAAGCTAGATAATGATGAAATTCTCATGTATAGAGGCATAATTTATGTACCAAATTCCCAGAAATTGAAAAATCTGATATTGAGAGAAATGCATAATGTACCTTATGTTGGGCACCCAGGTTATCAGAAAACTATTGTAGCTGTCAAGAGCCATTATTATTGGCCAGACATGAAGAAAGAAGTTGTTGATTTTATTGCCAAATGTTTGGAATTTCAAAAGGTAAAGGCTGAGCATAGACACCCAGCCAGTTTGATAAAACCATTACCCATTCCTGAGTGGAAGTGGGAAGTTGTAACCATGGATTTCATCACCAAACTGCCCAGAACAAACAAGCAACATGATTCTATCATGGTAGTGGTGGATAATCTTATTAAAGCTACCCATTTTATTTCAGTTAAGCTCACTCACAAGACAGCCAACATTGTTGATGTTTATATGAGAGAAATTTCTCGATTACATGGCATACCCAAGACAATTGTGTCTGAAAGAGATCCAAAATTTATGTCAAATTTTTGGAAGGGATTATTTAAAGGATTTGGAACAAATTTGAAGTTTAGCACAACTTATCATCCAGAATAAGATGGACAAACAGAGAGGGTGAATCAAGTGATTGAGGATATGTTAAGGATGTATGTGATGGATAAACCATCAAAATGGGAAGACTACCTACACTTAGCAGAGTTTTCTTATAACAATGGGTACCAAACATCTTTGAATATGATCCCATTTGAGGCACTTTATGGCAGAAAGTGCAACACATCGGTAAGCTGGGATAACCTAGCAGATAGAGCAGTGGTTGGGCCAGATTTACTCGGGGAAATGGAGGAGAAAATGTTGAAAATAAAACAAAATTTAAAGGCTTCCCAAGACAGGAAGAAAATATATGCTGAGAAGGGAAGAACTCACAGGGAATTTAAAGTGGGATACCATGTATTCTTGAAAGTGAAATACAGAAGTTCCTTGGAGTTGGGAAATTGTTCAAAGTTGGTAGCTCACTATTCTGGGCCATTTGACATCCTAGAGAGGATTGGTCCAATAGCTTATATGATTGCATTTCCTACATCTATGTCTCTTCATAATGTATTCCATGTATCATTTCTCAAGAAATATACACCTGATGCTAATCATGTTATTGATTGGAATGTGATTAAGGTGGAACAAGAAGGCACTTTCCAAGTGCACCCAGTACGCATTATGGAACGAAAAATCAAACAGCTCCAGAATCGATCCACAGGGCTTGTAAAGGTCCAATGGACTTGGTACGGTCCTAAGGATGCTACTTGGGATCATGAGGATGCAATGCGGGTAGAATACCCGCATATTTTTGAGGATTTTTGAAATTTTTGTTGTATATGTGTACATGATGCACTGAGGACAGTGCATAAATAAGGGGAGGGGATTGTAATATCCCTATGATGAACCCAATTGTAAATGTAAATACAAATGTACGTAAGTTGGTGAGTTGTTTGATATCATTTTTGTATGCACCTTTAATGGCATAGTGTGTGCATGTACTGTGTGCTAAAATGATGAAGTGTGCACATTCCAAGATACGACGTGCAACAACTTAAGTGTGCGCGATTTTGAGGCCAGAGAGCCTTTGTGTATATGTTGTGTTTTATTGGCTAGTGAGCCAGTTTTGTGATGATTAGGACAGAGAGCCTATATGTTAAAGGCCGATGCACCTAATTTTGTTTATGTCTCATCATTAATATAAAATACATCATTGCGCGCAGACCAACCACGATAAAAGAGTATGGGGAACTAAACTCCACTAGTTAGGGAAAGGGGGGAGCTAAAAATTAAGGAAAAGGGGCTAAGCTAGGGAGCTTAAGCCAAAAATGAATATTATATTAATATTCCTTAAATCATAAAGTATGAATAATTATTTTATCCTAAGTTATAAGGATGGGGACAAGTGGGCCAAAGTAGATCCCAACATGACAAGTGTCAAGTTGGGAACATGCATACTTATAGTTTGGGCTAAGTTCATTTTCAAGGGCCTTCCATCATTCATTCATTCAGTCAATCATTCCATCATCATTCAGACATTCATTGGAGCTATCCTCCATACCTTCCTGTCACTGTACCTGAACTTGTATCCATAACCATACATGTTTTTGTACCTGGTTAGTTTGTGATCTGGACTGAAGAAGATGGTTTTCAGGCCTGTGGGATATTGAAGAGGCGGGTTTTCATGCCCGTGAGCAATCTCCGTGGGTGAGAGAATTTCTAGGAATTGATTTCCGAAGGTGTTAAACTACAACTACATAGATCTGAGACTTCCTGTCTGGCCTATTGTTGAAGCCCAGAAAGGAAGTGGGGCAGCCGAAGGACAATTGAGCAGAGAAGGGGCACACTTTCTGGGGTGGGACAGGTATGTGGGGAATGAGGGACAGTAGGTTGTTAGTTTGAGTTGGCATCTGTGATAGAATCTTTCCTGTTGTCTATGATCCATTAGCCTGGTTAGGAATCCCTTTACTCGGATGGAGTTTAGTCCCAGCTCGGGGGTGACCCACTGCTGAGAGTGATGAGCAGTGTGGTCTAAGGCTCAGAGGTTCGTGGAAGTTCTGCATGCAATTGGTGATATTATTACCAAGATAAGCGTCAATTATGTGATAAATTACATGCTGCATTATTATTTACGTGTTTATTTTTATGGGTTTATCCTATGTGTGGTTTAT
>JASDQU010412307.1:0-10437 GCA_032191745.1 Picea mariana | reverse complement strand
TGGGAAGGTATCGTCAAGGAGATTCATTTTGGGGGATCAATGATGCCTTTGACTATCATTGAGGATCTCGATACCGAAAAACCTTCATTTAGGCCCTCAAAATGGCCCCGGAAATAAAACTGCTAAAAATAGTAAATTGCCAAAAATGTCAGAAAATTGTTTTGAGCCAGTTGGAAAAGGTGGGTGGCCATCGATATCCATCTAGATCAGGATTCTTTATAGATGGATCTTTCATATGCCACTATCCCCACTTGCGATGGCACCTTTATGAAATTGAATAGGGAAAGTCTCAAGTGATATCATGTAGAGGACCCTAAGCATCCTAGGAATGAATTTGTTAACACGTTGGATGAATATTTGAGTAGTCACGTGGTCCTCACATTTTCTTTGGTAGTTGAGCTTGATGGAGCAAGAATAAAAGAGGGTGAACGTGAAACTTTGGGTAACTTGAGGAAGAATGGTCACATAGAATAAGCGCATAATACAGATTGGAAAGATTACAATAAGTTTCAATGTTGTCAACAAGGAATAAAAACCTTAAGTCATGAACATTCAGACTATTCTTACCCCTTGATTAAGGGTGACAAGGAAGATCAACAATGCCCATAGTTGGAGATGAATTTAATACCTTTGTTACTTAATTACTTCAGCCCTGTATGTATTTGTATGGAGAAGGTTTGTAACACAATGATTCAATTTAAGCCAAGTATCTAGTTTTCACTTCAAGGTCATCACTTTACTTTGAACCTAGAAACTTTATCCTCTACTTAAAAGATGAATGATGCCTCCTTGATCAATCTACCCCCAAAATATGAAAATATATTGGAACAATGAAGACCTCATCAGATGGTTACATTGACTATGTTATTTCACTAAACATGTTTGATATTATCCAACCATGCATAATTGATCTAAGAATAAGCTCTTTGAGCAATAGTGTAGGACACATGTTTATTTTCGATGCATTTTCTAGTCCTCATTTGTGTGTTTCCTTTCATGCATTGCTTGATTGATTGATTGAAGCATTTGATTTTCGTTAGAACAATTTTCTAGTATATGTTTTCATGTTTTATTTCCATGCATAGACAAATGTCCAAAATAAAGATTGCAAGATGGAGATTGTTGGAAATATTGTTTTTGGATTTTTGATGCTCAGTTTGGATACCCTATATTTGAAGGCATTTTACTCTAAATATCTAGCTCAAATCGGAGAATAATATATATGGTTGAAAATTTTATTCCAAGACCTTTCCAACAATATATGTAACTCCCTCTAACTCCACAAGAATGAGGATATATGAAATATTTTGTCAGGTTGGCCCATCTAGAAAGTACAGGTCGGCCCAACCAGTTTTATAGGTCGGCCCAGCCAATTTTACAAGTCAGTGCCATAAGTGAACACATAAACACTATAAATACAAGATAGATGTGCACATTTGAAGTGTATCCAAGCAAGAAGAGCAAGTAGAAGTGCATAAGAGATCTAAGGTGTGCAAAAGGAGTTGGGGAGTATTCTTGGGGTCTAAAGGAGTGCAAGAAGAGTTTTCTTCACGTTTTTAAGGGTGTGCTATGAAGGACTAAGGTCCATGATGTTGCAAAGTGCATTTTTTTGAGGTTGTGATGTTGTAGTTTGAAATTATATTATGGGAATGATGTTATGAGGTTAGCTAGGGAATGGATGCTAAATCTAACTAGGGTTTGAAACTATGTCTAGGTTATGAAGTAAGGAGAGGCATTGGAGCATGAGAGTTAAGGGTATGATGATGATGTGAAATGCATGAAGTATGAAGCATGTAGGTGAATTCAGAAGTACTCTGTAACGACCCCGACCGTTACGACACAAACGATGTACAAAAGGGAAAAAAAAAAATACTTTTTTTTGCATTAGGAAGTAAAGACAAATACAATCACAAAAACTTGACTTGACAACATCAATGAAGGACAACACCAGTAACATATACATGAAGGGAATAACATAATAGCGCACCAAGAAGCTTGAATCAATTTACAAACATTGACTCCGACAGGAAATAAATGACTAAGCTAAAGAACACTATCAACGAATATCCAAGCGCAAGCATTCTAGTAAACCAAATCATGTAACTTGGAAATTCCAAGGCGTGCGATTAAATCATTCACTAATTAAAACAGACGACATCATTATTTATGTAACACAAGATCCCATTCCAAGTTAACAAGTTCACTTGTCGATCAATGCTTGCAATAATACAAGCATATGGGGTCATATCGCCACATGGTGACCACGCAAGGGTAAACTACGGCGTACACATAAACCATCTCTAAATCACAAGCATGTCATAAAACTCATTTCACGTAAGGTCTCAATCTTCATTATAAGAAATCTAAAAGGAATCACCCTACTAAGATCAAGCTAATCATCTACGTAGGGTAACCACAAGCATTACCTTTAAATGCACAAATCACCTTACAACCTCTTCTGAATGATTAACCTAATTTGAGAAAGGTGAAATCATTAAATGAAATATTTATTAAAGTCATTATTATAAATAATCCCTATCACTCACTAAAGTAGATCACCAACAGAACCTTTAATAACCAAGTGATCCCATGAGCATTTATTTTTTTATAGCCATTATTATAGAATTTAAGTTGAATAGAAATATAAGGTATGGTCCTATTGGATCTATAGTTCATAAGGATAAAATCACCACTAGAAGTTAACCCCTTTATAATTATAAATTAATAATCATCCATTTTTAAATAATATAAAGAATCAACCTGGTAACAAGTGTGAGTCTTACAATCTCCTTAAGATATGATTATAAAGAAAACAACTTAACAATAAGTTGGAGTCATACCATCCCTTTTCAAAAGTAGCTAAAGGAACTTAACTGAAAGGAATTCGATTTGTAATAAAAATTCCTCCAAATTACATTCTCTTTTATAATTACCGCTAAATTTAATTTCTAAAATTAGAATCGCCACAGAATTAAATTAACCGAAAACCTTTCCCCACTTGCCTTCTCAGTTATAATGGCAATGGGAATTTTTTTTTAATTATATTTTAAAAACTGGAAACAATCAACTAAATAAAGTTCTGAGAAAAAGGGTTGCTACTGTCATCAATTCCCATCATTTCTTTTAAGCCCGAACGCACAGCTGGAAAGGCACACCCTTAGGATAATTTATCTGAAAAACTCGAATGGTAGGGGTGATTGCAGAGAAGTAACTCAAAGGCGAAAGATCTAGATTAAGGAAAGGAAATAAAACAGAGGTTCATCCAACCATCGAGAGGGGACTCTAAGAGCAACGAGCCCCTACGCTCAATTACTACTGACTAATAGGTCTCGATCATGGGTCATCAAGGGCATTAAATCTCATTAATTCGAACCATAAGATCTAAATCTGGAATCGCAGGGGAAGGAGGAGACTGCCACCTTCCACGGAATTAGATAGAACGGATCTCAATGAATCCCTCAACCACCTTTCAACGTGTGGACTGTTAAGTGTTAGGTAGCAACGTCTATGAAGGCGAATAGAATAGAAAAAGGATGGAGTTGATTCCAGCACTCAACTTCCTCTACGAAAGAAAACCCAGGTCGCGACAACACATGGTGCAACCCATGAGGAGGGAGCCTACCAAGAGGCGACTCTATTACGGCATGAAAAAAAATGATATCTCAAGTCATCGAAACGCAACAGATATTTATATATATATATTTATCACTGTGATCAAACGCAGAGGGTTAAATCAATATGGAGATAGTGTAGCCCCCGAATCCGCTAGAAAGGCGAAAGACAGAGTACCGAAAGGATCCAATAAAGTAAACCTCTCTGAGAAATGCGTGAGGTGAGTTTAAATGCCAGTTTTAACTTGAGAGAGGAGAGAAGGCGGTCTGAAGCAGACATAAGGGCTATTGGAAGCTCTGACACAGATGATCAATGCTGAGAAAAGAGCGCAGGTTCCTTGAAAAAATTATGCAGAGTAATTCATGAGATCAGGCAACACCTCTAACTTGGAAGCTACAACTTCCATTAGAAGTCGATTCTATATCGAAATACGGCTGGTAAAATCATTCTGAGGATGAATGTAGATGTTCGCGGGAAAATTTCTAGCAAACCTTTGTCTAGAAACTAAAGCATAGGGAGGTACAAATGTAAGGAAGTAATCGTTGAAGGGATAGCAATGTTTGTAAACTTTCTGTGAGCAAAGATAGTTATCGCCAAGGTGTTCTGATACAAGGATGAACTAAGACTGAAGGGGTTGAACTGCAGAGTGATACTTGTATCTACTACGACAGATTCTGAATGGGCTCCTTTTTATTTATTTTTTATTCCTTCCAGCAATATTACATCGAGTTTATAAGAAGAAAGGTCGATCATGATTTAATTTCTTGTCACAAGGATTCATTTTATTCTCTAGTCTGTGATTCACTACTGTTTGAGATGAGAATGTGATATTTAACTACTTTAAAAAAAAAAATTAAATGATTCCCATTAAGGATAGAAGCTTAAGCTCACAAGAGGTATTTCCATGGACAATAATCACAAAATGGTGGACACTCATCCTACGTGTTCAGTTTTATCCCATATTCGTTGAGAGAAAAAGAAAAATCACATAGATTTTATCGGTGGGAGACCAATGAGTTCTGCAACACGATGTTGGTTGAGAAAGGGGTATGCACACGGTTCCGGGCGTGACTAGTCCATGGTGAATCAAAGTAAAAGTTAAAAGATATGTCGGCCTTCACACAACTTCCAGCCAGGAAAAAAAACTCAAAAATAACCCAGGGAAACACGTTTCTTTTTTTTTCCCAAGAACATCACCAGATCTTCATCTGGAAGGAGATCTGTAAACGCAGTGGAAGGAATCTTCACCAAGGAAATATCCTAAAGGGAAACTTCATAATGGATGAGGTAAAAAGAAAAGGAGAGTGTGCAGAAGTCTGGGCATAAGGGTAAGTCGGAGGCAAGCAGATAAAATAATAAATCCATCATCACCAAAAGCAGAGTTTGATCCAAGATCGTCAAATCTGATATTAATTACATATGCATAAAGAAAACCAATTTCATTAACCATCATTGAAAACTGAAAGTAATTCATGGCAGAGAAAAACTAAATACAATATCGTAACCGACGATGACGAATCTGAAGTCGTTGTCCCGCACTTGCGCTCCCACCAGCTCCTTCTTGCTAACCGTTGAGACCTCACCGGTACCTCCCAACCAACACTAGGGGTACTCTCATCCCCCCTGAGCCCCCCGAGCCGCAAAGGGGCCACACACATAAACCAGATAAAACTAGCCCCAAGCTCGCCTCGCAAGGTTGAGCTACCACTCTAATCCAAGATGGGTATCCCAACTCCCACAAGAAAAATTAGTCAATAGTAAAATCCAACAGCATAACCTTACGCATGCCAGACGTGATCCATCTCCTCCTCCGTCATTCCTTTTATAGAGTTTTCTTAGTGATAAGTTGCCCAACCCTCATTAAATTCTTTTTATTAAAAATTAAATTAGGAAAATTCTCCCCCGTACACTTGTCACCCTATCCCTTAGTTGCACCAGAATTTATTTAATTAAATGATTTAAATTTCCTATTTCCCTCACCCGCCTAAAAGCGTTCCTAAAAATGCTCCTCGATGTCCCTTTTATTCCCTTACACTTGTTAAATGACTGACAGCTTTCTTAAATCCTAGTTGATTTCAAAATTAGAAAGTTCCTAAGACTAGATTCCTTATTATGTTCCACAATCCTCGTTTTCTTTAAGTTTCCCCTTTTCTTTGAGTTTCCCCTTTTGGTCTAGGTTCTGAATTAGCAAGTTTGTTCTTAGCCATCAATTAAACTTTTAAATATTTCAATCCTTCATTAAAATTTTAATTTAATTATTTATGTTTGAAATTTCTTTGTCCCCCCCTTGGTTAAATGCCCTTTTAGTTTTTTTTTTTGTTCACAAGCCCTACTTAGACCTAGGATTTTAAATTCACTAAACTTGGAAAAAAAATTAATCTTTACTCACGCAACATTCATTTTAAGGCTGGCCAAGTCCTAAGGAGACATGGTTTTCTAGGTACTAAGTTCAATAACTTACCAATGTTAAAATCACGTCGTTCCCTTTAAGACACACTATGTGCTCCAAGGGTGCCACTCACCTACATTCATGTTTTATTTTCGCGACGTGCCCTTCAATATGCACTACGCGATCCAAGGGTTCCACTTTCCTTTTAACTAATTTTGGTAGACGTCAAACCCCTGGAGTCAATACTCTTTCAGGTGACCTTGTGGGAAACTAAGGGCTTCTAAGGAATAAGGACCCTGCCTTATTGTGAAACCCTTAGAATCATCCTGAGCGACTGTCACATTCTGGCCTCACGGCATTATGGATCTCTCGAACTAGTTAATCGTTAACCTACAGTTCGAGCCACGGAAGGAGTGCTATTAGGTTGTGCCAGGGTTGTTGCCACACCTCTCCCTCAATATCTTTGGTTGTCATGCGTGACCCCTTTACTCCAAATGTGAGTTTGGTTAGCAATTTGTCCTCAGCCTACATCCAACAATGAAACATGTCAGCGATCCAAAATCATCATCATAATATATTAATCATATGTCACATATGCAATATCAAAAATTACACTCAAACCATAGCAGTCCACTCCCTGACTCGATCCAGAGTCCAAGGAGGTTCGTCGATGCCCTTGACATCCTCAATCGGTCCAGAGTCTTGCACACTTAGGAAAACTAGTCAATAGCACATGTCGATATAAATATCATAAAATAACATATCATCCAATCCACGACATCATCATGATCCATAATCAAAACAATCAATCATATAATGAGTCAGATCACTTGCATGCAAGTGTCCTAAAAGAATAAGTCCAGTCAGGTGTGCACAAGAGCAGGATGTTACATACACCCCCTCTTGTTTTAAACTTCGTCCCGAAGTTTCAAATTATATAAGTGTCGAAATAAAATATCTCACAATCTCTATAATTCTAGCTATCAAACAAAAATGGAAACTGCTGACACATATCATATGCGTCCTCTCAGGTCGCCGAATGTGGATTATAGATGTCCCACTGGACCTTGACTTGACCTACTGTTCGACATTGCAGTTGTCGAATGCAATGGTCCAGAATGTGGATTGGCTTCGCCGTGAGCATGCCCTCGTCTGATACCTGCAAGGAACTCATGTCAATCACATGTGTAGGATCACTAACATAATATCTCAAGACAGATACGTGAAAAACATCGTGCATACACCTCAAAGAATAAGGTAAGGTTGGTCGATATTCCACAGGACCCTTCCTTTCCACAACCTCGAAGGGTTCCATGAACCTAGGAGAGATTTTATCACCCTTTCCAAAATTGATCGAACTCTTGTGCGATTTCACCCGCAAGAAGACTTGATCGCCAACTTCATAACTACGGTCAACACGATGCGCATCGGCATAACTCTTATGTCGATCTTGTGCTTCCTTGATTCTTTTTTTTATTGTTTTCATTTGATCTTCCATTTCTTGGATTTATTTTGGTCCCACCATGATCTAGGTGGATATTGGTGGCCACCCACCTATTCCACTTGGACTCCCACCATTGCTTCTTTCAGTTTTTCAGTTTCCGCACAGTTTACTATTTTTAGCAATTTTTCGGGTCCTGAACTTCTGGAGCCGTTTTGAGGCCCTAAATGAAGTTTTTTGAGAAAACGGGGAACAACATGGAAAGAATTTCAATGTTTCTCACACAAAAGTTGTAGTCCTCATATAGATCTTTCTAACGAGGTATTGAGCACATCAAACAGAGATCGTATGCCAAAGTTACGTCCCCGGGAAGTTGATGTACCAATTTACCCAAACGGGGCCCATAGTCTTGGTGTTTCATCTCCTAGGGTTAGGTCTTTGGATGTTTAGGGTTTTCCATTGTTTCTCAATAATAATAAGCCTTCGAGCCTCATTGTAACACATTTCAGAGGCCCGTAGTTGCCACATCTCTTCTCAGAGATAAGCTACCAGCGCCCTAGCTAGTTTATTTCCATTATGTCTGCAAGCATATTTTAGTCATTTGTTATTAATGAAATGAAGTCTTATTTCCACTGCATCTATGTGTTTATGTGTATTTATGTATTTCATTATGTTCCTACATAAATCTAGATCAGTGGTATCAGAGCAGTCTTCTCGTTCTCGATCCTTCTTTGCATGTCCTCAACTAGGTCGAGATATAAGGAGTTAGGGCTCGATCTGGTTGAACCTTTGCAAGATCAGCCTCGAAAACCCCGATGACCGCCCATGGGGGAAGAAAATAAAGATGAGGGAGCAGGAGATCCTATCAAAATTTTGCTCGATGAGGCCCTCGAGAAACAAAGGAACGCGACGATGGACAACTTTGCCCAGATCCTTCAACGGATGCCCACTGGCGGCGCATCTACATCCAACAGCCACTCTGGAGGCGCCACTCCTTTTAAGGTACAAGTAAACTTTGACATTCCCATATTTGAGGGCCAAATAGATGCAGATGTCGTAGATAGATGGTTGAATCTGTTAGAAGGATATTTCTCAGTTCATGACTTTTCCGACTGAGAAAGGATTATTTTTGCACTCCTCAAAGTTGCCCCCCATGTCAAGGACTGGTGGGAAACCTATTGGGAGAAACAGGGTGAGGGGAAACCCTCTATGTTCTCAGTCACACCCACTTGGAATTATTTATGAGACGCCATCAAAGAACAATATTATCTTGTGGGGAGCTATGAGGACAAATACATACAATGGACTACGTTGCGGCAGCAAAGGGACCAAGATGTGCATGAGGTGACGAATTTGTTTCATACCCTACGCACAAAGTTGGGTATCAAAGCTTAAGAGAAACACTTGGTGTTAAAGTACCGCAGTTGCCTACACAGATACATTCAGGAGGAAATGGAGTTCCTCGACATCTCCTCGCTTGGTGCGGCATACCGATATGCTACCAAGATTGAGCAGAAGTTCAAATAGAAGAAGCGAGACTTTGGGTCTTTGAATCAGAAGCAAGGGAAAGGTACCTCCAAAAAGTAGAACAAAGGACCAAGCCAAAGCGGGGCGGCCAAGGATAACCTGCCAAAGCCGCAAGCAAAGAACAAAACCACGAATCCAAAAAAGGACATGGGGAAGTGGTGTGAGTTCCATAAGAGCTCCACCCACAACACAAGTGAGTGCCGGGCCAAGCAGTCATTAGTACCTGAGTTGAAGGATTCTGAATCGAATGCATGCTTCGACTCTGAACTAGAACCCGAAAAGGGGAATGACAGGGGGAATCAAATTATCAATCTGGATCCCAATGCCACCATTGCCACCACGAAGATCTAGAAGGAGGAACCAGAACATCCAGAAGAGGCAGAGCATCTCTTCCATTCCAAGATGTGGGTAAAGGGTTCCCCGTTGCAGTTTATTGTCGATAGCGGGAGCCAGAAGAACCTCATCTTGGTAGAGGTCATGAAGCAGTTGGGCTTTTCGACCACAGCACACCCACAACCATACACCATCGGGTGGTTGCACCAAGGATGGGACCTTTGCGTCAGCCAACAATGTCGCCTTCCCTACAGCATCAAGCCCTTCACAGATGAGGTATTATGTGACATTGCTCCTCTGATGTTTCTGTTGTGTATGAGTCTAGGCCTCGTGCTATTATTATCACTTTGGGCAATAATTTGTACAAGATACCGAAGATAGCACCACCTACCACCATCTCTTTGGTTACTGCAAAACAATGCAGTAAGCTCATTTCCAAAACCAGAAAATTTGTCTTCCTGATGATCCGCCCTCATGGAAAGAAGAAGATTGTGGCCATGACCTCCATACAGGGACCCTCTGCATGACAACAACAAATGGATAAGGTCATGGAGGAATACAAGTACATCTTCACCTCCCCCACAGGGGTGCCTCTACACTACCAGGTTAAGAACCCCATCGATCTAACCCTAGGTGCATCGCTGCCCAATGAACTAATCTATCGGTGCTATGTTCTGGAGAATGACGAAATCAAGAGGCAGATTCAGGAGTTGTTGTAGAAAGGTCACATCCAGTCAAGTTCATCGCCCTGTAGGAGCCCAATCATGTTGGTGCAGAAGAAGGATGGGACTTGGATACTATGCATTGACTATCGGGTGTTGAACAAGATCATTGTCCGGAATAGGTACCCGATCCCATGGATTAATGACCTTGTGGACCAACTCAAGGGGGTGAAATATTTCAGCAAGATCGACTTGAAGTATGGGTATCACCAGGTACTAATTGAACCCTCTGATGTGTGGAATACTTCCTTCAAATCCAAGGAGGGCCTTTCTGAATGGTTGGTCATGCCTTTCGGGTTGATGAATGCCCCTGCAACCTTCATGAGGCTAATGGAAGACATCTTGCATCCATTCACCAACTCATTTGTAGTGGTGTACTTGGATGACATTCTGATATTCATCCAGACTTGGGA
>JASDQU010412303.1:0-10287 GCA_032191745.1 Picea mariana | reverse complement strand
ATGGGTAGAGGATCTAATGTCTACCTGGGAGTTGGAGGATATAAATCCAGTGAAAGGGAAATACACATGTTCAAATAAGAGGGTGGGGCTAGGGCATATTGCAGCTAGGCTGGACAAATTCCTAGTCCAAAGCTCCTTCCTAGTTATGGGACTCAGCCCTGACTCTTCTATTCTCTCACACAGTGTGTCAGATCACAAGCCAATCTCTCTAAGCTTGACTACTGAAAACAATCTAGGTCCAATCCCCTTTTGCTTCAATCCAAGGTGGATCCAAGAGAAAAGCTACCTCGCCCTATAGCCAAAATCTAGAATGGCACAGTAAAAGGCTCCCCCTTCTTCGTCTGGGAAGAAAAGCTCATAAGGTTAAAAAAAGATTTAAAAGCCTGGGCCAAAACCCTTCCAAATCCCATTTCAGACCGCCAAGAAGCACAAAGGCAGTTAGAAGTCCTTCAACTAGAAATGGAAGATGTGAATCCTTCACAAGAAAACTTGCAACAGGAGGTAAAGCTGCAAAATATTTGGCACCAAGCCTGCAGAGAAGAAGAAAGATATTGGCAGCAAAAGTCGAGGTGTCTTTGGCTCGAAGCAGGGGATAAAAATACCAATTTTTTTCACAAGCAAGCGGAGGCCCGGAAGCAGTTCAAATCGGTAACATAAATTCACACTCAGGATCAGGTCATAACGGACTTTGAGGGCATCAAAGAGGCAGCGGTGCAAGCCTTCCAATCACTCTACATAGAGCCCCATCAAGATGCAAGCGATCCAACTTCATATCCCCTAGCATTGATACCGGTAAGTGTTCATGAAGATGTTAATATCAAGTTAACCAAGGAAATAGATCAACAAGAAATCAAAGAGGCTCTAGATCAACTACATCCGGACAAAGCTCCAGGACCAGATGGCTTCACAGCCATATTTTATAAGCATAGTTGGAAAATCATCAAGACAGATCTAGCCAAACTCATCAGGAAATCCCAATCCTGCGCCAGAATCGGAGGAGGAACAAACTCATCCTTCTTAGTGTTGATCCCGAAGGAAAAAGGAGCGTCCATCTTTGACAGGTTCCGCCCTATCTCCCTATGCAATACCAGTTATAAAATCCTCACCAAAATCATTGCGAACAGACTTAAAAACTTTCTTTCTGTTATCATTCCGGAAAATCAAGGGGGTTTTATTAAAGGAAGGCACATATTGGATAATATCATCTTGGTCCAAGAGGCCCTCCACTCAAGTCTTTGACGGAAATACAAAGGTATGATATTCAAGCTTGATTTAGCAAATGTGTTTGATAGGGTAAGGCATACTTTCCTGTTCCAAGTGATGGAGAGATTTGGTTTTGCCCCCCCCCCCTTCATTAATTGGATCAAAGCCTGTATCTCCGGGCCTTGGATAGCACCATTGGTAAATGGATGAGCCACAAAGTTCTTCCAAGCAACCAGAGGTCTCCGACAAGGTTGCCCCCTTTCCCCTCTCCTCTATGCTCTCCAAGCTTTTGTCCTTAGTCTCCAACTAGATTATGGGCAAAGGCAGCTCAATCTCTCCGGACTTCGAATTGCAAATGGGGTAAAGGAAATTAATCATGCCCAATTCGCATATGATACACTGCTTCTTGGAGGTGCAAGCCCAACAACAGCTAAAAATTTCAAGAAAGAGCTAGACATCTATACAGACATCTCAGGCAGCGTGATCAGCTTGGCCAAGAGTAAAATCTATGGGTGGAACATTAATCCAAGAGAAATGCACGAAATCTCAAGAATCCTTGGAATAGAAGGAAGCACCAGCTGGGAAGAGTTTAAATATTTGGGAGTCCCCATCATTAAAGCCACTCCAAAAGCTACACATTGGAATAATATGATAGAGAAAAAAAAAAATAGAATCCACTCTTGGGGAGCTAACTAGATGAACATAGAAAGAAAACTAGTTCTAGTAAAAGCAGTGCTAACAAGTATTCCAATATACCAAAGCGGCCTCCTGTTAGCACCTAGATCTATAATACAGAAAATAGAAGCGTTGATCAGGCAATTTTTGTGGGAAGGAGGAAAGAAAACATGAAGGAGGCTGCACCTTGTCAATTGGGGGAAAATCTCAAAACCTTTCCTAGAAGGGGGTCTCCAGCTAAAGGACCTTCAGACGCAAAACTTGGCTCTTGGGGAAAAAATATTATGGAAAATAATCACAGGGAAATCCAATTGGAGCAAAAGAGCTCTCTGGAAAAAATACTTTCGTGGACCTAGGAAAAATTGTCTAAGGAATCCAACTAAGCTAGGAAAGGGCTCTCCAATCTTCAGCCTATGTCATAAGGTGTTGCTGGCCTTCCTTTCACAAATCACTTGGGTGCCAGAAAATGGGAAAGACATGAATATCTGGGAGGACTCAGTCCTAGGTGAGCCAACACTCTCAACAAGGCAAGATCTAAGGCGTCTAAGAGACTAGATGCAGATCAACAATCTTCACAAACTGTGGGACATCTCGGCCTGGAGAAATGATGAAAATATATCTTGGTCCAGGTGGGAAATTGCAAATCTACCCCAAGACTTGGAAGAAGAATAGAGCAGCTTAAAGCACTTACTGCAAGGGAAAACCCCCCTCTGTGAGAAAAGGAAAGACAAGATAGGTTGGGGCCTTCGTGCAGGGCATTATACTACAGCTGCAAGTTACTCCCATTTTGTTTCATTTCCCCAAGTTCTACCAGATCCTGCAATATGGAAGGCAATTTGGACAATGAAATCCCTCCCGAAAATTGATATGTTTGTTTTGACAGTGGCTCAAAAGGGTGTTCTTTCAGGAGAAAATCTTAGGAAAAGGGGGTGGGCAGGGCCCACTAGATTCCCTCTCTGCTGTCAGGAAGAGGAAACGATGAATCACTTGTTGTTGGCCTGCCCCTTTGCCAGTGAGGTCTGGCAGCTAGCCCTTGGGCTAGGGGCTTTGGCCCCTGTCCTTCCGCAGGAAATCCAACTTCTACTCTCGAACTGGTAGGCTCTTTCTCCATTTAGGACAACCAATCAAGGTTACCTCTCTGTGCTTTGGAGAGCGATTCCAAAGTTCATCCTTTGGAAGATCTGGCTGGAAATGAATAATCGACTTTTCAGAGAAGAGAAAAGAACCCCAACCCAGGTAGCCAATAGAATCAAAGCTCTTTTCAGTGAGAGTGCACCTTACTTTATAAAGGCTTCAAACCTGAGGCCCCTTGGACAAGAAGAAGAGGGTTGGATCAGTCACCTTGGTCTCCACAATATTTCAACAAGGGATCCTTCATTCTCCTCAACCTGTAGCTGGGAGCTCAGAATGGATAAGAGTAACCTAGAAGAGTGGAAAAACTCAATGAACTCCAACATTCTTTCCTTTGATGGAGCTTCAAAAGGTAATTTGGGAGAGGTAGGGGGAGGAGGGATAATAAGCAACCCCAATGGAAATATCATCCTTAGGTATGCCTGGGGATTAGGCATCAAGTCCAATAACAAATCGAAAGCCCTTGCCCTCTGGCAAGGACTCACCCAAGCTTTACTCCTAAATATTCAAGATTTGATAGTACTTGGAGACTCAAGGCTATTAATCCAAGCCTTAAACCAGAACACTAGAGTGGCCAATGGGCAACTTCAGCACGTCCTAGACAAAATCTTATTACTCCGGAGACATTTCCACTCAATCCAAATGTTCCACGTCCTAAGAAGGAACAACGCCCAGGCGGATGAAGAAGCCAATGTGGGATCCCGTTTGGAGAAAGGCAGCATGCGATTCAATAGAGTATTAGTTGAAAGGAGTATCACATAAAGCCTCCAAAAAGGGTTGACAACACAAGTGGACATAGGACAAGATGGAGGAGCAGAAGACAAGACATCCAAATCTCAGACAAATCGCACAATCTTCAGAATTGAGGGCGGACACCATCATTGGGCCGGTGAAGGAAATTCCTCAGGCCATACCTCTGATCAGCGAATCTTGCAGTGCAAGGACGAGGAAGTGTTATTTAATTCAGGCAGAAGGAAAGGGTTGCAACAAAGGAAGAGGGACTTCGCGCAGTGTGGACAAGGCGAGGCAGCATAGGGTGAAGACCAGGGAGCTGTGGAGGAACAATAGATTTGCAAGCAGAGGAACACGATGTCATCTAGCTCAGGCTCGAAACCAACCATGGACGAAAGAATAACAGCGTTGGAGGAGGAGGTGGAGAAGTTGCGAGGCCTCTTGGTCAACTTGGACGATTTTTTGCAGAGCCTTGACAGTGAGGCAGGGAGACGAATGGAGGTGCTAGAGAATGATATTCTCTTCACAAGGTCTGGTCTAAGCGAAGAGATTTGGAAGCTGAGGAAAGATATGGAAAATCCAAAGCAAGACCATGAAGCGAGAGTGAGGAGCCTGGAGCAACAAATGGAGTAGCTGAACAAGGAATGGAAGGATGAAAGAGAGCAGCCCAAGGGAAAAGGCAAGGAGTAACCAAAAAGCACTTCCAAAAGAAAGAAATTTCACTATTGGCATTTTGTAACAGCCATTCAAGGCATCTAAGTATTGTTAGTATTTAGAAATTGTAGCCTCTATAGTAATGTTACTCTCTGTACTTCTGGTCTCCGGACTATGTTACTCTTGTAACCCTGGACTCTATGTAAACGCACCAGTGGCTTGTCGTTATTTTTAATATAAATCCCATTAACCGTTTCTGTAAAAAAAAAACAATCCAAGTCATTTTCATCTATTTAAGGGTACAAAGAAAAAGGAAATATCATTATTTATGTATGCATCCAAGTTTTATTATTAATGTACCTCGACATAATCCCACTTTTGTAGGATTGGATATCATTTCTCCAAAATAAATGATAGGCTTCTTCTGCCACAGTCTAGCATGATTCAACTTCGTTGGGTAAAATCCCAACTAAATTTTAACCTGCATCCTTCTCCTCAATGAACTTATGTAGATAATTTCCATATGACAATGATACTCTCGGCAGGCTCATTTTAACCTTGGTGAACTAGTCTTATGACTGTTCTTCCACCCATCTAGGTCTATGTCTGAATCATGCTCTGCTAGATAGGGCAGGGTAGTATGCCCTCTCCCTTAAATATTTCTAATAAAGAAAATAACTTGACTCTTTCGTTATCCCAAGTAGGCCAAGTGTTGTTTCCATGCTCTGATATCAATTTGTATCACACCCAACCCCTTAAATATCTTTTTAGAGATGGGGAATCAAATTTTTTCTTTCCTCCATCATCTTGAATCCTCTTCTCGAGGTCTCCATCACCTTCTTCTCATCAAGAGCTTTCCAACCACTTTCTCCATGCTCAAATCCGAGCTCTGGATTGGAAGTTATGCCCTTCCGAAGTTCTATGAGCCTCACTGGTCAAAGGCCATGTGGAACCCACATGGATTCACCTCATTCGTACCATTCCACCTAGCATGGACTTGACCATGGTCGTCATCCCTTAGTCATGACATGGCCATTGAGAGATAGTTATAGGGGATATTTCCCCGCCCCTTCACGTTCACCAGGCCTTCGAACCTTCGCCCTCCATAACCATGTCTAAATCATACCTAGAGTTCCGAAGTTAGAAGTTGTTGAGCTCTTCTCGGACCTAGCGAAGGGTTTCAAGGTCCTCGTCATATGGATCCTCTGACTAGTATTGGGGTTGTATGATCTACTCTTAGCCGTGCTTTGGTTAAGTTCATGGGCATAATATCGTGGTCTCTTGGACGATTGGTTTGAAGGAAGCGCCTTCCATTCACAGAACTTAAGTTCTAAAACCGAGAAAGGTATTTTTGAAGGATCAATGGGATTGTAGCAGTCATGTGGAGTCTGCCTCGACTCTAGAACAGTGAAGTTGATCCCTAGGAAAAATACCTTAAGGAATTCCCAACCAGCCTAGAGGCCAAACTCGTCATCTTACAATCATTCAAATGCAACAGTTTACAGAAGAACAGTAAACACTCTTACCATAAATTTCACGCGATGCACAATTTATCACAATTACAGATATTCAAATCATGCATTTCAATTCAAGTGCACCGGGTAAACAAAATACTTATCTATTACAGTCGATCACTGACCAGCTGACTGTGGGTGTTCACCTTTCCACCCAACCATAGGCTCAGAGACATTCATTCTTAGCACTTTGGCCACCCCCGTGTGAAGCCATGATATCACTAGGGAGCCTTTGCAATTTCTCAGAGGTTCTTTCTCTATCACAGTCTCTGTGGGGCTTATCAGATGCTACCTCAAAATCAAGCTCACGACCTTCTGCTCAGGTCATGTTTTCTGCAAATCCTCTGAGATCCTTTTCTTGTTCTTTCATTTTTAACCAAAATGACTTAAATCCTTCTGTTATTCTTCTCAGTTTGAGAGCCTCACGCGCCCCTCCTTTTTCTTTCTGCATATCTGGGTCGCACCCCAGTCCCCCTTGTGGGCTTGATCTCTTTCTTGTCTTCCTTCGTGTGTATTTTTGCATGCCTTTCTCCTCCTCAAAAAGGTTTTGGACTTATCATGTTCCTTCTGTCAAAAGGAAACTCAGGTCAGTTTGAGCCTACAGGAAAAACCGCCCTCTATGATACTTTGGGTTAATAGTTTTATGTCTCCCCAACCATACCCTCCATGCTTCCATTCATGGACCTATAGTTGATTGTTCAACCACTAGTCCTTCTTTCATTAAGTGATTCTCCCTTGGAATCTGGATGAGGCTTATTATTTCAACAAAAAGAATTTGGTCCATTTGACATAATGAACCCTCTCTACAATTTCTTCACTCTTTCCTCTAGTGATATCATGGCTAGTACTTCAAGGCTTCACCCCCAAAGTCATTCGTTAGCAACCTAAACAACAATACATTTACATTGTATACATGCCATAGCATGGTAGTCATAATTAATGATTAATTACAGCCTGGTGGAAACAAGGGTGTTACAATAGGAGGAAAAGCTTCCAGTTTCAGGAATTTGACAAGAAAATAACTTAGCATCAAGGCACATAAGAAACCAGATAGAGAGGCATTTTACTATTCTTCTTACCCCTAATTATCTATGGTCAATTTTTTAATTTATGAGACTCTAAATTGAAAATATGTTGTATATTAACATTTTGTTGTGGGGCCATTTCAAAATTTAAATTGAGATTGAAATAGTTTAATAAATTGCACGATAAGGAAATTAAATAGAAATGCTTTCATATATTCATAATAGTGTTTTTATTAACATAAATTGTTCGCTTAGATTACAAAATTTACTATAGTGTTTAACTCTAAAGCTTTAGTTAAGAGATTTAAATATATTTTCCTAGTAAAAATAATTTTAATTCCATAAAAGCATACACAAGATTGTTAAACCATATACCAACTATCCCTTTAATTTCATCTTCTAAAGGATGTCATGATAGATAGTTGATCAAACAATTTTATATCTTTTTTGTCAATTACTAGTAAGTGTATATATGTTGTGAATGAAAAAAAAAAACAGAAGATAAAAATAAAAGTGAGATGCAAGCATGTATTAAGTCACAAGGTCATAATTTTTGTGGCGATATATAAACCTCATTACAATTTATATTTTATACATGGAAAGTTTCCTTTAATTCAAATTATCCCCACTAATTATAATAATGAGTTAGTATACACACCAATCAAATCAACGAAATATGTTTTTAAATATGTTTTTATTAAGGGAAGGAGTCAACCTAAATCAATGAAATATGCTTTTATTAAGGAAGGAGTCAACCTAATTTTAGGGTTAACAAACCATGGAAACATTTTTTCTTTAACCATATATAAATCTTTCATATGCTTAAGTCAACCCATTATCATATTTTTGTCTCTCTCCCCTTATATGTATTAATATTAATATTGTATGTTGAAGTTTTTGTTGTCGAAATTGTGTGAGTGAATAGATGGTCAAAAAGGTCTTTAGAATTAAAGTGGCATATTAGCAATTTTTTTTAAAGGTATGCGTGGGTTGGCATTTGCAGTTTCCATATTGTAATAGCCCATAGGGTTTAAAGAATTTATATTTGATTTTTAAATTCAACTTTACTAGAATTAATATTCAACATATATTTTATTTTAATTACATTACAAAATGTATTTAATTATAAAAATAAATATTATATTAAAATAATGTAAGAATATATATATATATATAGCTTTGCAAATGTTGAAAATTGAACCCCTCATTATCAAATCCCGCAATAATAAAAATTAGCCATCAAATTATCTTGGTCGAATCATATCATCTTTCCCAAAATGTAATAATATAAAATGTGAAAGAAAAACTTGAGTTCTTAGGCACTTATTATTATTTTTAAGTATATATAATGTATATACATTGATAGTGCACATGAATAGTTCTTAGCGGACCACACTCTCAAATATGTGGTAAGAGCGTTACTTAAACATAACACGTACTTGTCTCAATGATAATATCAAATTGAAATAAATAAGGGGGGCGAGTTTTACACAACAGGGATGACTTTAAAATTGGTGGGAACTTAGTTTTATTTAATGTTTTTTAATAGTTTTGAATTAATTTTTATATATTTAATCAATTTATATTTAAAAGTTTTATTAAAATTTAAATTTGGATTATTATTATTATTATATTTTATTTAAATTATTAAATCAATTTAGATTTATTTTAACTTCAAATTTATTGAGAGGGATCAAATTTTTAAATGTATAAAACAAAATTTAGAATGTAAAATTAAATCTCAAAACTTAATAAATGTGGAATTAAAATAAATATAAACTAATTATTATTCATTTAATATATATATCCACATATTTTTTTAATATTTTTTATTATTAATTTTAATGTTTCATTATTATTTTAATGTATTACATTATATGAACATCTTTTCGATCAATAATAAACTTAATTTTTATAATTTATAAAAATAACATTATCCAAAAAAAAGGTACACCTTTAAAAATAATAAAATCTACAAAACCACACCTTCAAAAAAAAATATTTACTTATATAACACTAAATTATAATTAACTAAATTATAATTTTTTTAATTCACAAAACTTCTTATACTTTGCAAGTCGTTAGGAGAGAATCAATTTTATATTAATAAAATTTTAAAGTTAACAAAAGAAATAATGCATAACTTAAAAAATATATATACGATTCTAGCCCATTTATACATCTTTCTCTGATTCTTTTGAATTGTTGGATTTTATAATTTAAATATAAAATTTATACAAACATATATTTTGAGTATATGCAATCTAGACAAGTTTTATGGTTGGCCACTAGCTTAAAAGAATTTTCTTTGGACGTGGACAAGGAAGCTTTCTTTGACCAAGAACATTTTAAATATAAAATTTATTTATATATTAAGAATATATGCAAGTAGGATAAGTTTTATGGTTGGATTTTATACTATTTAAATAAAAAAGTTATTAAATATATATCATTGAGCATATGCAATTTGGATAAGTTTTATGTTTGGTCACTAGCTTAAAAAAGAATTTCCCCTATATAGACTAGTGGAGAATTTCTTACCTTTCAAGACTTTCTCTCATCTTTGCTCTTATATGCACTCTACCTCCAAGTTTTTGGAGAACACTTTCTTTAGGAGAACATTACATTTGAGGCCTAATGAAAGATACCAAAATTTTGGAGATATACAATGAAAGATATCAAATTTTTGGAGATATATATGTTCATTGTAGGACCACAATTTACCAAATTTTTGGAGATATATATATGCATTGTAGGATCACAATTTTGGAGATATACAATGAAAGATATCAAATTTTTGGAGATATATATGTTCATTGTAGGACCACAATTTACCAAATTTTTGGAAATATATATGTGCATTGTAGGACCACAATTGGTACTTTATTTTGGGTGGGTGAGTGAATGTGATTAATGGTAGGTAAGAAGTGAGTTGCATTTTTAAGATATGAACACATGAGTATATTGTTTTTAGAGATTTTCACATAAACATAGGAAATGTGTATAAAGTAGTCAAACTTTAAACTCTACATACATGACTAATTTTTTACTCAATCATACTTAACTAGAAATATGAGTTTGCATAATATTAACTCGTGAGCGGGATCATCTAAGTATTTTGTTATTACAATTTTTAAACTTTAGAAAAATTACTTGGTATTGTTCAGATAAACATAATAATGTATTAATTGATGGAATGTCTTTCAAATTATATAGTTATAAGTCTAGAGGTATACCATAATTTTTTAAGTCTTTAAGCTTATACAAAGTTGAGCAATGTCGCTTTTAGAGAGATGTGTTTAAGGTAATTTAATGTCCATTAACTATACGATAAATTCTTGCAAGAATGGAGA
>JASDQU010412301.1:0-10338 GCA_032191745.1 Picea mariana | reverse complement strand
GCTTGATGAAGATGAACCTGTTGTTATCGACAGACATTGAAGGATGTGGGAAAAATTCTCCATCATTTCGTACCTTTGTCGCATGAGAGCTTCTGAAGCTATAGATATCAACTAAGGGGATCTTCTTCTCCGTCGTTTTTCTTTTCTTCCGCCATTGAGGGTTTCTTGGGTGTGCGAGAGAGATTATCTTCAAGAGAGACAAGCTCGAGACCCAACTTGCTATACTCAGACCTTGTTGGGAACATGCACTGAAAAACGATCAAGAACGGCCTTATTTGATACCACTAATCCGGATTGTTTTCGGCATGAAATGCGAGTGGAGATATAATAATGAAATGCATAGAGATATCACAGATATTCAATAAGATATCAACTTCAACTTCTTGGGGTCGTAACTTTTGCATATGATGTCCGTTTTAGGCGTGTGATAGCTTGTTGGAAAGGTATTGTCGAGGCGATTCATTTTGATATGTGATAGTGTGTTCGAAAAAACTTCATTTGGGCCCTCAAAAATCGCCACGAAAGTTAAAAACTGCTAAAAATAGTAAATTGCCAAAATTGCTAGAAAACTCTTTTGAGCCAATCGGAAAAGGTGGGTGGTCGTCGATATCCACCTAGATCAATCATCCCTCCCTAGGAAGTAATGGTCTCCATTTCTTTGAGTTCCTGGGGGAGAGGGAAAAACGTTTGTTGAATCTATGTCTTGGTGAGCTGCTTGCCTTGCTGGAGACGTCTCGCTGCTCAGTTTGTGGAAGTTTGTCACGAACTTGTTGGGGTTGAGGCTACTCAACAATTCGAGCTACATGAGAGGACGATGTGCATAAGGAATCTTTACACTTTGCTACAATGTTTTCGACTTGCTTCCGTTTGATAGAAGCTGCTTAGGGCGAGGCTGTAGTGGTTTCATTGTCCTTTTCTTCTCCTTTTGAACAAATTGTGAAGAAGCTAAATTTTTCAATATGAGATACTACCTTGCAACACTTTTTAGGTGGAACAGTAGTTGGAACTACCTCTGGTATTCTGTAGAGATGGCCTCCCAGAGAAACAATGACACTGCGGGGTTGAGACTCATAAACAGCATGGCGCTTCCACATTTATGGTTGGCACAAGAGAACATCACAGACATCCAGTGGGGCAATATCGCATAATACCTCATCCTTAGAAGTTTGGATGCCATATGACAATCGACATTGTTGGCTAACACGGAGATCTCGTCCTTGGCGAAGCCACCCGATGTTGTATGGCTGCGGGTGTGGTGTTGTCGACAATCCCAACTATTTGATGACCTCTCCTGAGATGAGGATCTTCTGGCTTCCATTATCAATAATATAATGCAACCGAGTCCCCTTCACCCACATATGTGAATGAAAAAGGCACTCCCTATCTTCAGGTTTTGTTGGTTCTTCTGGTTGAATTGTTGTGGTCACGACAATAGCAGTGGGGTCTCCATCAATGATCTATCCTTGACCAGTATTTTCAGAATCAGATTATGAATCAGGTTTTGGCTTCTTATCTTTGATCTCGGCCACCAATGACTATTTTGAGTGACATTCATCATTGTTGTGCCAAGGGTTTTTGTGGAACTCGCACCGTTTTCTAGTGTCCTTTGTTTTCCCGCGACCCTTCTTTTCCTGTGTCTTGGACAAGTTTTCGGGAGACTGTTTGTTAGGGCCATCTTTGTCATACTTTGGTTGTTGCAGATTTGCAGAATTGAATTCCTGTTTGTTCTGGTGCTTAAATTTATTCTCAATTTTAATAGCATATCGATAAGCAACACTGATTGATGAGATGTCCAGGAAATCTATTTCAATCTGAATGTATTTGTGTAGAGCCCCACGGTATTTCAATACCAAATGTCGCTCGGAATCTTTGATACCTAGTTTGGTGTGCAAGGTATGGAAGGTATTGGTGAAATACAGAACTACTTGGCCCCTCTCTTGCCGCAGTGTGGTCCATCTCATGTACTGGTCCTTACAGTTGCCAACAGGGTAATATTGTTCATTTACCGCATCTAAAAAAAAATCCCAAGTGGGATCGACCCCATATATTCCAAACTCCTTTATGGAACTTTTCTCCCAGTAAGTTTCCCACCAATGTTTGACATGAGGGAGATATTTAAGGAGTGCAAAGGTGATCTTTTATTTGTCAGAAAAATTGTGAACAGAGAAATAACCTTCTAGCAGAGTTAAAAAAATTTCTAGGGCTTCTGCATCTATTTGTCCTTCAAATACAAGAATATCAAAATTAACTTGTACCTTGAAAGGCAAGGTGCCTCCAAAGTGGTTTCTCGATGAAGATGAACCTGTCGTTATCGACAGGCGTTGAAGGATGTGGAAAAAATTCTCCATCATTTCATCCCTTTGTTGCGTGAGAGCTTGCTCAAGCAACAGATTGATATGATCGTTTGCTCCGTCGTTTTTATTTTCTTCCACCATTGAGGGTTTCTTGGATGTGCGAGAGCGATTTTCTTCAAGAGAGACAAGATCGAGACCCAACTTTCTATACTCATACCTTGTCGGGGACATGCACTGAAAAAATGATCAAGAGAAGCCTTCTCTGATACTACTAATCTGGATTATTTTCGGCATGAAATGCGAACGGAGATATAATAAAGAAATGCACAGAGATATCGCAGATATTCAATAAGATAACATAAATGTACCATATATGTAACCATAAACACAAATATACAATAATACATGATTTCTATTAATGAAAGAAATGTACAGAGACTATAAAAATACAGAGTGAAAGACTCGCTAGAATGGTGGCAGCTTATCTCTGAGAAGAGATGTGGCGGATACTCGCATTCAGAAGAATATGGTTACAATGAGGCCCTGAAGGCCTTTTTAAAATAAATAGGAATGCCAAAAACCATACACATTCAAAAAACTATCCCTAAGAGATGAAGTGCCAAAAGTCATGTGGGCCCCGTTTGGGTAAGTGAGTACATTAACTTCCCGGGGTCGTAACTTTTGCATACGATCTCCGTTTTAGGCGTGTGATAGCTCGTTGGAAAGGTATTATCGAGGAGATTAATTTTGAAATGTTATATATTGTTTGAAAAACATTCATTTGGGCCCTCAAAATGGTCCTGGAAGTTAAAAACTGCTAAAAATAGTAAATTGCTAAAATTGCCAGAAAACTGTTTTGAGCCAGTCGAAAAAGGTGGGTGGCCGCCGAAATCCACCTGGATCAAATGACAACTTCAAAATGGGGGAATGTGGAATACCTTCATGTTGGTCTTAAAGGCAGAAATCCAAGAAAATATAGATGGATTAAGGTTGGAAAGGTGAGGAAACTATACCCTCATATTCATATTGACTGAAAGTAGTCTTTTGGAGTTCCAAAATCTTCCTAACCAGGAGGAGTGATCCAGGGAATCAAAATATGCTCAAAATGCAAAGTGACCAAAATTTCTCTAAAACAAATTCATTGCGTAGATATCTTCCTCATGATCCCAATGCAACTTGAACGGGATCAAATAAACATCGTATGCGAGAGATATCGCGTTCTAACCACTTTTCCAAACAAGAAAAAACATGTTGACTGTACAATCTGTACAGTCCACATTCCAGTTGACCGTATGACTATACAACTGACATGGAAGAGATTGACGTGGCATAGGCTGAGTTGGAAGATGTTGACCTGGTAGGTGTTGAGTGGGAATAGGTTGATGTGGAACAATCCATGACTGACACATGTAAGCATACAGGGCAAATAGAAAGGTTCCACGTGGCCCAGCCAAGGGCCTCCACATGGCACCCCATTATTGGTTTGTTGGTTAAAATTTATTTGGGACTCCATAGAGGTCAATCCCGTGACCTCCATGGGTGTGGGAAGAGTCTTGGCAAAGTTCGGGCTACCAGCCCACCTGCATAGTGTTTTGTAACCCTATACCTTTAAACTTCTATTTAAGTTTGAAACAATTGTTAATACGGGCGAAAAAAGGGTCAGGGCTTAGCCCCAACCCTGGTCACTATATTATAACCTTATACCATATGGCTAGTATCATGGGTGCAAGTGTTCCAATTGTTAATACCTTGGACACACGATCTTAGGAAATGACCATGGCGTAAATATTCCAACAGTTAGTCGGCTGGGTGCATAAGTTTAGGTTGACGCTTGGCCACATGGGGCGATGCGACCATAACCTCCATCGAGAAAGACACCTATGCCCCCTAACGGTGCTAAATTATTCTTGAATTTATAGAATGGCGCATGTGCTGGGTTTTTTTTACGAGAAACGTTTGGAGCCAGGTTCAATTTTGGCAGGGTGCGTTTTGGCGAGCAGGTACAACAAACTATTAGGGAGAAACTTCCAAGAAGTGTATTCTTCTAGGTTTTTGGCCAAACCAGGTGAAGGAAGAGCCCAGCTAGGGGTTTTTTGATGTTTTTGAGCCATTGAAGTCATCTATTTTTCATTCCGAGCATTGTAAATCACTGATTTTGACACTTTGAGCATTAATGAAAATGATCCATTGGAAGCTAGACCAGGAGATTTATCTGAAGAGAGGGGTTAACTCCTTTATCATTTTTCTATTTTATGTGCTTTCTTATGATGAAAATTTATTTATGTTTATGCTACTCATGTTAAGTAAAAAAACTCATTAATTTTATGTGTTTGCAACTTGATCCAATTACCTAAATCACATAACTATTTCTCTTGAAACTTTGTACACACAAGAATTTTTCATTTTCAGATCAAAAGGCACTCTCCTGGGCCACTCAAAAAAATTTCTTCTCGGTTAGAGCTTTCCAACGGTGTATCGACCACCACAAAAAAAGATCATATGAAAAAGTTACGCCTCTAGGAAGTTGACATCTCAACTACCCCCATAGGGGCCCGCAAACCTTTTGGCTTTTCACCTTTTGAGGTTAGGGTTTTGGATTTTAGTTATGTTAAAAAGGCCTTTGGAGCCTTATTGTAACAATCATATTTTGGAGAATGCGAATATCTGTCACATCTCTTCTCAGAGATAAGCTACCATCATTCTAGTGAGTCTTTCACTCTGTATTTTTACTGTCTTTGTACTTTTCGCTCATTAATAGAAATTGTGTATTATTGTATCTCTGTGTTTATGGTTGCATCTCTGATATATTTTTGTTATATTATTGGATGTCCAAGATATATTTGTACATTCCTTTATTATATCTTCACTCTCATTTCGTAAAAAAAATAATCCAGATCAAATAGATAAGGGCACCAAAGATCCATTGCATGCAGAATAACCAACATTTCCTTTTCATAGATCGATTGGCCCAAATGTCACTCCGACAGTTGTTTGTTGGTAAAGAAAAAAGGTCTACCATATTACATAAGGAATTATCCAATTCCTCTCTTGGAAGCATCACATTCTGGGAAAAAGGTACTTTTGAAGTCAGGAAGGACTAAGACATGAGTGGTGCAAATATCCATCTTCAAGGCTTGAAAGGAATGATCAGCTGTTGGATTCCAAGTAATATAATTCTTTTTAAGGAGATAAATGAGAGGTAGTGTCATATTTCAATAATTATTAATAAACTTGTGATAATAGCCTATTAAACCTAGAAAACCACACAATATTTTGAGATTCTTAGGGAGAGACCTATTTTGCATAGCTTCAATCTTCTTGGGGTCCATAATGACACCCACCTTACACAAAATATGACCAAATTACTTGACTTCCGAATCTCCAAAAGAACATTTATATTGTTTGAGGAAAAGTTGGTGCTGAGAGAGTAGATAAAGAACTCGATCCACATGAGCAAGATGGGTTGTCCAGGTTTTACTGTAAATGATAATATCATCAAATAAAACCAAAACAAAATGATGGAGAAAAGGACAAAAGACAAGATTCATGAGGCTTTGGAAAGTGGAGGGAGCATTACACAAGTCAAAGGGCATGACCAATAACTCATAGTGGCCCTCATGAGTTGGAAAGGCACTCTCAGGAATGTCTTCCTCTTTCATACATATCTAGTGGTAGTCAGAACAAAGATCAAGTTTAGTAAGGAATTGGGCACCACTTAATTCATTCAAGATATCATCAATGATAATAATTTCAAATTTGTATTCGATGGTGAGTTTTTTGAGAGAGTGAAAGTAGGGACACATGCGCTAAGAGCCTTGTTTCTTAAGTACCATGACCATAGGTGAAGAATAGGGGATAGTACTAGGACGAATAATGCCTGCAGTAAGCAATTCTTGAACAATTTTTTCAACTTCATCTTTCTGGGCAACGGGATGATGATAGGGATGAGAATTGGGAGGAATGATTTTGGGGACAAGGGGAATGGAATGATCATGAACACCATGGGAATGAAGAATTCCCCAGGGAATGGAAAAGAAAAATTGGTGTTTGGAGATGATGTATTCGACGTCAGGAGGCACCAAAGGGTGTCTCAGTGGTGTGAATGGAACAGAGTTGTGCAATAAGGTCGGAATGACCTTCTTTGAGGAGCTTTTACATGCAATGGGAACTGATGATCTCAAGGGAACCTGTTGTGATTCCTTGGAACTTATACTGTTGTCCCTTCTAGTTGAATTGCATGGTTAATTCCTTAAAATTCATGGGAATGGGGCCGAGATCCCTTAATTATTCAACACCCAACACAATGTCACAACCACCCATGTCAATAGAAAACATATGATATTTCAGGTGGTACTGACCAACTTGGAGACACACATTTTTACAATGCCTGCCACATTTCATGGACCCGCCATTGACAATCATGATTCGAAAGTCGWTTACTGCTCGAATATAGAAATTAGTTTTTTGTAAAATGTGGCAATGAATAAAATTATGGGCGCTACCACTATCAACGAGCATGATGACCTTCTGATGCTTAATGTAACAAATTAGATTGAGGTTTTGGGGAGTATGGAAGCTAGTGAGAGCATTAAGGGAAATGACCAGTTCAACTTTTTGGGGGTCTGAGGGTAGATTYAGGTCAGTGGGCTCAGGTGACTCGGCCACAGGGGGAGCCTCAACCTCTTATTTAGAAACATCCTCAAAGATGGCCATAAAAATATTTTTTTCCTTACACTTGTGCCTAAGAAAATCTMTGTCATCACATTTGTAACAAAGGCCCTTGAGTTGGAGTTCATCCTTTTATGTTTGGGTCAGTTTTTGGATCTTTAGTGGAGTGGAAGGAGGAGTGGGAGTGACTAGTTTAGGGAGAGGAATAAAGCAGGGTTTTTTTGTTTGAGAATAGACAACATGTTGTGATTCCTTAGATATTTTAGTAGCTTTCACCCAACTCTGGGGGAGATCCATGAGGACATAGGCATGGATCTCATCCTTGAGGCCATTGATAAATCATTCTTAGAAAAAAAAAATCATACATGCCCTCTGTGCATAAATCCTATAGCTAAAAAAAAACTATAAAGTCTTTGATTATGCCAGATTGTTTCAACTTTTTCAAACAGTCTAAATGGTGGTAGTTAGTGTCAAAGCGTTCATAAATATTGACAAGAAATTGTGTCCAAGCCACATACCCTTGGCGAGATTTTTTTCTCCATTTCCACTGTTGTCAATGTTCTTGATCTAGATGAAGCACACCATACCGAAGTTTGGCCGAATCATCTGTAATGTCGCAAAAAGAGAAATAGTGTTCCATTTGAGTTACCGAGCTAGTGGGATCAGAGCCATCAAATTTTTTCACATGCACTCATGGAAGGCGTAGGTCCTGATGAAAGTGATGGGGCTGAAAAGTCTGGGAATTGGAGGAATTTTCAACTACAGAGTGAAAAGGTGGGTCAGATCAGGTAATGTCTCTAGTTATATTAATCTTGGCATAGATCCTTCCAACAAAGGATTCAAGCTTTGTAGAAAGGTCATCTCTCAGGGTTCCATTTTTTCTTCTATGGTGGAATGCATTTTTTATTGATGGTGGTAATATTGGCACTAAGCTACCGCACTTCCTTCTGATCGTCCACAAAATCAGAGCACAAGGTATTGATGTGAGCTTCTGGATCTTGGCTACGGGTGTGGGCCATGATGAAAGGGGGAATAAAAAAGGAGCAGGTGGGACCATACATAAAATGGGTTATGCGTGAAGGGTATCATGACGATCAGAGAAACGAGGGGAATCCAATGGAGTAAGTCTTAAATAAATGGGTTGGAAGGAGGTCGGGTCCACAGAAAATTTTTTTTATTGAAAAATGATAGGTATGATTGCGATCAAGGAGAAGAGAGGAATCCAATGGGATAGGGCTCAAATAATGGTGCAGGAAGGATCCAGACTCACTATTTTTTTTTCTTAACTCCTGTGGAGTTATACACCGATATGAAGAAAATTGTAGTGTTGAAAGGCCCAAATTCTTAACAGGAAAAAATGTGTAGGAATTTCACAACTAGAATGCAGAAGGTAAAGTTGCACGATAATAGATCTTGTCTGTTTTGTTTTTGTTTCCTTCCCAAGGATTAGGGTATTCAATGTTTCTACAGAAAATGGTTTTCTCTATGCTATAGTTCTCTGATATACATGTGGGGTCCAACAATAGTACTCGACCCAGTATCTCAGGGCACTAACTAAGGAGGCTAAATCGTTTCCTTATTCGTACTACCCGACTACCCAGGTACTAGAGAGTATCTTCTCGAGTGTTGTTCTCAGTGGAACTATAGCACTCAGGTGACCGATYAGTTTATCTATGGAGGGAYTCAGGATATCTAAGTCGATCTGTATACAGGTGTTGTCTAATGCGGTACCACTCGAAGGGGTACCAACATGGGTTACAAGGGTAGACAATAATGTGTTCTTAAGTACCACTTGTAGTTTCTGCATGTATGCTTCCCTGACCRTGGATTTATGAGTTGAACGATAGATCTTTGTAGCTTTACCCACAATTTTTTACCAAGGAAAGTGCTCTGATACCACTTGTAAGGTACCAGATCTATTATAATAGTTGAAAACAAAAATATTGCAGTGAATAACAATGGAACACCACAATAGATGAAACCACAACACCAAAATAATACCTTCATTGATAGGAAATAATGTTTATTTGCCTCTTCGAGGGGGCAACTTCCTGCAAAGCAACGCTCTATTACAATAATTCTCAACGCACATCTTTTCATTCCCTCTACTCCTATTTATAATAAATCTATCTACGAGAATAACAATCTAGTTGAAGATCTTCTAGAAGCGAAAGCTTCTATTAGGTCTTCTTATATTTGACTTGTTCTTCTTTATTACTATGCCTTATTAAGGAGTTAGGGAGTTTAGGTCCCTAACATGAAGAAAGTGAATCTCATTGTGTAGAAACACATGTGGATGATGAAATTGAAGTTGATCTCAAATTTTGTAAACCTAACAAAAACATAGGTTAGGGAGGTTAGGTCCCTCACATGAAGAAAGTGAATCTCATTGTGTAGAACCACATCTAAATGATGAAATTGAAGTTGATCTCAAATTTTGTAAGCCTAGCTGAAATTTTTTATGGTTAGTATGAGTTACTTGTAGAAAGCTATAGTAGAGATGAGGTGTCCAGATTGACTTTAGTCAACCTAGATCTAGATAGTCCCCTTGTAGTTTTCTGTTGAATTTTTCTTGAGAAGAAATTGTGTATATAATTGATTTGGGAATGAATGATTTGTGGATAAACCGAACCGCTTAAAAGATAAACAAGAGTATAAAGTCTGGATTCCTTCACGCCCAACCCGAGACTTAGTTGCGTATGCAGCCAAATTTCACACCCAACAGTTGCAGTTGTCTATTTTCTTTAATGGTTAGTTCAAATCTTGCGTAAGAAATCGGCTTAGTGGGAAACATGTAAATGGTCAGGAATGGGATTATTGAACCGTGAATGTTATCAACTAGTGTCCCTTTGCGGGCCTTCGAATCTTCTAATTTGAAGTTAACAGCAGAATCAAAATTTGCTTGCAACAATTATAGTTGGCACTAATTCTTTAAGAAATGTGTGCCATAAATAGTGCACGTTGCGACAGCCTTAGCGAATCTGACCGTAATGACTACGCAAGGCAGAGTCAAGACATTGAAATTATATTTCAAAATTCAACATTCTATGCAGTGTGACGGACGTAGTCTAATCTTTTGTTTATATTTTGATGAGTTTTGTCCAAAATTTTATAAGATAATTGGAATTCTAGAATTTTAGTGTGACATTATATATTTTAGTTGGTGTAAGAGTTTTCCAAGATATTGAATTTGATTTATGAATTCAAAATTTTTAGTTGGTGTAAGAGTTTTCCAGGATATTGAATTTGATTTATTAATTCAAAAGCTTAATTAATCTAAAATTAAGATTCCAATAATAAATAACAAAAAAATCTAAAACATTTAAACTACAATGTTATCAATATTAGAAAATGAGAGAGCACGCAGAGCTTGCAC
>JASDQU010412299.1:0-10340 GCA_032191745.1 Picea mariana | reverse complement strand
GGCCTCCAACATTTCTTCAGGCTCTCAGAAAAAGTTGGATCCCTTCTTTAAGAGGAAAATTCCACCCCCCTCCGATTAATGTTTTGCTTTTGCCTCCTTTTGTGCTCACAGTTTGTGAGAATTTACTCATGTAAGCAATTTTTTCAAATTAGCTCCAGAAGTAGATGGGATGGGTTTCCCAAGACTTTTACAAGAAGGTTGGCAGCACTGTTAGAGGTCACCAACCTTCGTAAATTTTGTAACTTTCTGGTTGTGGCTTGCCAGAACGCCGCCTAATGAAACATAAATGTTCTTGTTAAAAAAATAAATAAATTTACATGCTATATGTTATAGACAAATGAGAAACATATTGAGATCTCTTCAATATTGGACTATAAATTGCACATCCCTTCTTTCATGAAAATATGAAGACACTTGCTCAAAAATGAGTTATGGTAACCATTTTAACTATATTTAGATGTAATAAATACATTTATTTATATTACTTATAAGCGCTTAACATCTCGATATATTAATCTCAATTATTCTCTTTTAATTTTTACTACTTTAACCATTCCATTTTGTTTAGACATTTGTTTTAAAAGGGTGCAATAATTATTTCTATTTTTTTTTAGACATTTGTTTAAAAATGGTGCAATTCTTTTTTATGATGAGAATCTACTTTAATAAGGAATTTTCAATAGTGTTACATTACTTTTTATATCACTTTCAGATTATCATTCACTAGTTGAAGGGGCATGCTCAAAGTACTCCTCGGCCCAGTCTGCTTCATAAAATTGATATTGTCTAGCTGTTCTAGGAAATAGTTTTTTTCGCCATAATCCAACGATATAGAATCACTATTTTTTATTGTTCAAAATCTATTCTGAATGCAGAAATGGATTTAGCACGCTGGAAAACCCCGAGGCACTTGGATTATACAGAAATAATCATTGAAATATACGAATCTAACAATTTCTTGCCGGATTTCATGCAAATGTACTGGGAAAAAATCATCGTTTTGTAGAATATTTATCCTAAGGCCATAAAATTAACCCCACATTTGTCTCCTCGATCTCCTACAACCTAGAAATCCCCCTTTTATAATAATAATATTCGAATTTTAAGGTAAGGTGGTGTTCAAGCGCCCCGGATGGGGTGCCACGCGGAAAAGAAGGGGCACCTGGAGACGCGGAAGTAGAGGCCATTTATGGTAGCCAACCTCCCTCACACCATTGCCAGTTATGAGGGCTCTCACCTTAGTCGGCCTTAATCTATTGACGGGGCCTCTCACGCACGAGAACAGGCCGGCCAGCCAAAGCATTAAGCTCTCAGGTTTAATGGTTGCAACCACCATTTGTTCTATTATCCACCTTTTCGGAACCCTTAGGATGTATTCACAGCTCACAGAGATAAGCAAGAACAGGAGTGAAGGAGACATCCTGGAACTGGTCCTCATTTTCACTATGTCACGAGCTAGAGGTAGACATAAGCGGTTTGAACGGGCTCTGATTTTGGCTAAGAGGAATACACGCAGGGAGACCATAGAAATAGACTCACCCCCCAGAACTTATGTTGAGGAAATTTTGACCATGGAACTCTCCCACGACTTCTCTGAAAGTCGAATGTTTAAGGTTCCGGATAATTGGAACACCTTAGCGTGCATTGAAGAAGAAGCACCATCGCCCTACTCGCGAGAGGCACATAGTCCCAGCGACGCTACCACTGAGGAATTCGCCACCTGCTTGGTAGAGGAAGAGCTGCCGAAAAGCAACAATGACTCGCAGATGCAGGGGAAGCAACATGGTCACCAGGAGACGGATGCTAAACAAAAGTCGCCGACCCCGCCACCACTCCTTCACCCGGAGCACCTGAACTTGATCTTCGAGGTCTGCAGTATGGTGGACGATCAAATCTTCAGGGCTGTCTGCGTTAGCCAACACTTGGACATGTTGTATGCAGCTTACTCCAGTGCCACACCACGGCGACAATGGCCCACCTGCGCTCAGCTCTATGCCATTCCTATCAGCAGTGACAAGGCGATCGACGACTGCGAGGACTCCGGTGAATAGGTTCTTATGTTCAGCATTTTCTCCAACTCCCTTTCTTTTGATGTTTATCAGAGATGTACCTCTTTTAGTTAATAGCCTTGTTAGTGGTAGCATAGGCCTTACGAAACTACTGCTAAAAATGGACATGCACCCTGGTTTCCTTCGGGCAGGGTGGAAAAATGAGTTTTTTGAATTTGTATGCTATTTTGGACAGGCCAGCTCTCTCGGTTTCCTGCACAGGCGGGACAGCTGGCACCTGCATGTCATGGTGTATTTTCTTTTTTGAAGTTTTAATATAACAGGATTCGCCTTTTTACTTAAAAAAAAAAGAAGGTGACGTTCAAGCGGTGTATTCCTAACAACAATTTGACTACTAAAGTAAGAGCCCAAAGAGTGGACTTATTTTTTTATCAAACACTTGAAATTTATCCTCAAATACCATGAATGCAATATCAAGATAACTGTTTAAATACACTATAGATGTTTTCTCTAATCCATCCAAACTCTATCAAGAATCATTAGTATACATCAAGTAGAAATCGTTAAAGATTTTGAAAACATGATCTAGCTCAACAACACATCCAAACACTTTAGGGTTCAATTTTATTAAATATAATTTATTTATTAATTTAATATGTAATGGAGTATACTCTTAAGGCACTCAGTTATATGAAGTCACAGTTTGAAACCTCATATTACTTTGTGTTCCTATGCTCGAGGTACTAGTTGCCAACTAATTCTTAATTTCAAGGAATCGTAAAATATAAATTAGATATTTTATATTGATGTGCCCACTAGTTGTTGATTTTAGGAGTCACAAAAAAATATATATACTTTATATTGATATAGGATAAACGATAAACTCCAATTTTATTGATATAATCATCCCAAAACTTTATAAAATTTTCATTTGTTAAATAAATAATAAAAATGAGAAAAAAATAAATAAAGGAGAAAAAAGTGTCCATATTGCTAAAGTTAACTAAGTTAAGTGTATTACTTTTAGTATGTTTTTTTTATCTGTTTTTAATTAAAACATGTTAATTGATCATTATTCATTTTTCAATGTTTTGATTACTTTAAATTGAATTGATTTGTAATTTAAAAAAAAAATATGATATTTAAAAAAATAATAGTTCTTTATTTAAAATATTGTAAAATTTATTTTAAATTAAAAAAATTATAAATTTTAATTATTAGAAATAAAAAATCAAATTAAAATTTAAGTAGTTTAGGATGATTAATCCATTTTTATTTTTGAAAATAATATCTTCACATAATCACGGCTCATTGTTTACATAATCACGGCTCATCGTTTACATGGCAGCCATTTAAAAAGTTTGCCATCAATAAATCATGGAAAAGTAAGTACTAAATTTTCCTAGGGTTCCTGGAATTCTTTTTATTAAATATTCAATTTTCCTATATAAATCATAAGGAAAACATAAACATTAACGGTATTTATATAATTATTAAGCATTATAAGGGTTTCCGCATGTGAGAGTGAAAGGGATAAAAAATGAGTGAGGGATAAAAAATGTCCTCGTAAACACGAAACATAGAACACGGTCCTCCAATACACAATGAAGTGTATTGGAGTTTTACCTCTGACAGAAGTGTATGTATTCATTGCAAAGGAATATACCACCAATTCTAACAGGAGAGTTTTACCGCACAAGTATTAGAGTTTTACTTCACATAAACGTTCACGTATCCACCCGAGAATAATATAGAGCTCTAAAAGTCGAGGTTTTACTTCACATAATCACCAGAGAGGTATTAACGCGGAGTTCGAGAAGTATTTAGGTAAAGCTCTAATAGCAAAGTTTTATGGAAGAAGTATTCGTGCATGCAAAGCGCAGAAATTGGTTTGATCGGTAACTGGGAAAAAACTCTACCAGGTCATCTGGAGCACAAGGAACGTGGGGATAAGGATGGTGGCCGTGAAGAGCCACGTATGAATCAGGAAGCTGATAAAATGGGAGAGTAGAGTGATATAAACAGATATTTTATTGCTTACAATATTAATATAATGGACTCTATTATATAGAGTGTGTTGTTATTAGATCTAACTTATTCTAAAGATAACTGGAGAGGTTGAGAGAATATCTCAACCACACACCAAACTAGGATCTCACCAATCGAACTCTCTAACAACCTCTTAATAATAGGATCACACAACTCAAGTAGAGATGAACTCTACCTCTCAATACATTAGCAAGAACATTAGATAAGTAGGAATTATATATTCCAACACTCTCCCTTAATGACTACTTATCTAAATATCTTTGTGGTCATATCTTCTTGTGCTTCCTCTTGTACCTGCATTTGATTATTGACATCCATATAAAGAGAAATCCATCTACCGGAATACATGGGTTATCAGCCGCTGTAACCGCCAATTCTATAGGAATCCTTTTCAGCTACATGGTTCATTCAACCATTCTTTCTCATAGCTCCCCCTTCATCACATCATCATCAACCTGGGTTTTATTTTGGCTTACCCATAACCGTGCTCTAGGTTTTCTCGGATTACCCTCAACCATGCACCAGGTTTTCTCGGATTACCTGTAACCATGCTCTGGGTTTTCTCGGATTACCCTCAACGATGCATGGTTTTCTCGGATTACCTGTAACCATGCTTTACATAGTGGTTTCTAGATTACCATGAACTTTTCACATTAGGGGGTATACAATGGCTCAGGTACATAGAATTTTCTAGGACCACTACATAAAAATATCCTAGTCTTTCTTTCAATTACATGTCTCACAAATAACATAACTATGCAAACCTTCAAACCAAAAAATATCAATAACAATACTTGTAAAATCATAACTCAATCACACTTCTCACAATCAATGCTCTTTAGTCCGACGAAATGAGCACGCACACCTCACTTCATTTCGCTATAACACCTCCATGTAATGATGCAAACAACAACAAACTCCAACAATAGCAGCTCCTTTACTCAGTAATTGCAACTCCTCTCCAAAACTCAAAAAGATGAGTCCTTTACAATATCATGAACATCGGTTTGTCACACGCCCTTCAATCTCGCCCTCTCCTCAGGCTTTGATATCTGCTCCGGAGAACTCATCCTTCGTCATTACAAATTCTTCTAAATTAACATCATTTGCAAGTGTCATCCTTGCAGTATGTATCTGGAATATGCGCCTCCTTATTTTTGTGTCAGGAAGAGGAAATTCTATCTTTCAATCTATTCTACCAAGCCATAGCAAAGCAGGGTCTAAACTATCAATCCGATTGGTTGCCAGTATAACCTTAACATCGCCCCTTGCATCAAAACCATCTAGTTGATTTAACAACTCTAACATGGTACGTTGAATTTCTCGCTCACCCCCTGAATGACCATCATACCTTTTAGTGCCTACATCATCAATTTCGTCAATAAAGACAATTGATCAGCCACTCAAAAAATCTCTCGCACCAATTTTGGTCCATATCCCAAATATTTTTGAATAAGCTCACTTCCAACAACACGTAGAAATGTTTCTGATGTTGAGTTTGCAACAGCCTTTGGTGTGTACGTGTTCTCCCATGAACCACAGCTGATCCGGACGGCCAACGGCTCTGCATTCTATGAAAATGCCGTGTAACTGCTCATCCAGATACAAATACATGCCACTATGCTCAGACGGTTGTAAAATTGTTCCCCATGTCTTAAAAAGAAATATACCAACATGAAAATAATAAGAAATGGAGAGAGTATGAGCATTCCAAAACCAACAGCTATAAGCCTCTTCCTCAACAACATAGGGCTATTGATGAAATTTGTTCAGATAGAAAAATTCCTGTCAAACATGTTGTGCAATATACACAAGTTCAAGGTCCATTCTAGAGTCTTTGTCAACATCAGGGGATTCTCAGTGCCATTGGCTTCATGAACCACATGACCTGCACCAGGAACCCACCGAGGAATCGGCATGGTAAGCACACCCTTGTTCAACATCCCAATTAAGAAATTATCTTTGCGCATGATACACATCACAACATCATGAGCTGAAAGATCCTTGACAACAGAAATTCGCAAGCTACTCTGACTTGCCGGACCAGCTCCTCCATTCACCTTGGCCGATTTGACAACATTGTCCCCACCTTCTCTGTACTCTTCCTTCCCCTTCATCTTTGAAGGCGTTCTTCTCAGGGTCGAACATGGCGTCTTGGCCCCATCGGGACACGAACCCTCGCCGTTCAAGAACAACGGCTTTCTCGCATAAGGCGATGACCTCTCACGTGGGTTGTTCACAAGTAGGCAGTGATGACTCTCCTTTGGCAGGCGGCTCCAAACAAATTGTATGGGAGCAGCAACTCCTTTCTCTCCACGGTTGTTCACGACTTTGTCTACTCTCTACTCCTTCGCCTAATCTACACCTACAGTAGATTATACGTCAAGGCTTTCTCAAGATCCTAGGCACTCTCGTGAGGGAGTCACGCCCAGCTCTGATGCTCTGATACCATGATAAAATGGGAGGGTAGAGTGATATAAACAGATATTCTATTGCTTACAATATCAATATAATGAACTCTATTATATAGAGTGTATAGGTTGTTATTAGATCTAACTTATTCTAAAGATAACTGGAGAGGTTGAGAGAATATCTCAACCACACACCAAACTAGGATCTCACCAATCTAACTCTCTAACAACCTCTTAATAATAGGATCACACAGCTCACGTAGAGATGAACTCTACCTCTCAATACATTAGCAAGAACATTAGATAAGTAGGAATTATATATTCCAACAGAAGCACTAGGCTTATCGCAGGGCGGGAGCATTCGGGTTAGGTTTACAGCAGGATGCGAGCTGAGGGCACAAGCTAAGATAGCTAGGGTTTCTTTTTCCTTTTAGTGGTTTTGTGATAGTAAAGAACTAATTAGTGAACTACTTTCTAGATCGCTTTCAGGGTCATGAGATTTGGGGAAGTCCGAGGTTGGATGAGGTGGTGGAAGATACTTCCTATGGACAAAAATGTTACAAGTTTTTTAGTCTAGGTGCCAAGTTAGAAATTTTACTTAGGTTCCGTCTCTCATCAAAAATACCTTGTAAACTGGCAAGATCTTCATAATGAGATGCGATAGAAAACAAGATCCCTTCCTAATAAAAAAAAAACTATGTAAACTTTCAAAATCTAAGTTCTTTTAGAGGGAAAATAATCATTATGGCCAAGATCGAACACTGTTAAATAATCATATGCTTAATACAAAAACACTAAAAGATTTTGACCCTCCATAACGAATCCAGAATGGAAATGACTTCAACGATTTAATAATTCTGTAAGTGAAATGACTCTATATTATATGCAATATTCATTAGTAAAAGTAATGAAATACATTTATTAGATCGTGCGTCTTACAACATCAAAAAACACTTCTGAACTGCAAAAACAACACTTGCGCTTGCACAACAACAAAAACAGCGCTTGTACAACATCATCTTAATTCTTCAGTAACAATTTTATTCCTTCACAACGAGGACTATAACTAAAGCTGCTCACCAACATTTTCTCTTTGATAGTTCATTCGTCGATCTCTTTATTCACTGGAGGAGGAAGATTTAAATCACGAAAAATCTGGTACTTGTGGCTCTCGACCTCCCTCTCTTTTGTTGGTGGAGTTTGACTTACAACAGAAATTTTTCGTTTGCCTTCCCTGTGGAGCTCTGACTCCTCTGTTGGTGCAGGAAGATTCAAATCGGGAATTTAAAATTTTCCTTTCTCATCGTGCATCTTCGATGTCTTCCTACTTGCCATTGCCATTGCAAAGTAAAAATTTATAGGGTTCCTTACCGATAGCAAAAGGAAGTAAAAATTTCTAGGGTTCCTGTTATCTAGGGTTACCGATAGCAAAAGGATGTTGGCACTATTATCTTTATATAACTTCTTACTGATCAATTACGACTTTGTCATCCATGTTTTAAGGAAAATTAATTATCAGGCAGACATCTGAACGAGCTCCATATGGAAAAAAAACAAGCCATTGTTGTCATTGTTATAACTGTTCTTCTTGAGATCTGAGCGTTGCTTAAGATCAATTACTACTTTTGGTGATGGCCATTCCATCAATCTCACATCTTTCACATTGTCCAACGAAAGTCATCTGTGATCAAGTTTGATTTATGAGGTGTTAAGCAGTTGGTTTTATTGTTCTTGAGAATGATCAAATGCGATTTTGTCACCTTGTTTATTAATGGTGAGACCTTGTTTATTAATGGTGAGAAATTGGTGGTGTACCGTCGAATTTAAGATTATTTTAGATCCCATAATTATTTATTTTAGATCGAATGGGGTATAGTATACCACAAAGTGGCTATGTAAGGAGATGTTTTTTAGTCTCCTGGTTTAATGAAATACCATGTTTGCATATTAAGGAGATGTTTTTTGGTCTCCTGGTTTAATGAAATACCATGTTTGCATATTAAGGAGATGTTTTTTGGTCTCCTAAAATACCATGTTTGCATATTAAGAACTTTTTTTAATAAGGTTTGACCTTGGTATTAGGGAAGGGATGAGATACTATTTGTTTGAGTTATTAATACTTCTTAAATAATACAGATTAAGTCTATTCTCTTCACATGTTTTTTTAGTACTAGTAGGTTTCATTAATAATTGAATATTTTTCTTATTGTTTATTAATATTAAATTTAATTAATATTCTTGTAATTATTATTAAATTTAATTTATATCCTTGTAATTATTAATGTAGATTTTATTTATTATTTAATTATGGGATTTCTATAAACTTTATATTTATATTTATATATATTAATTTGATATAAGTTTTCTTTATTGTTTTTAAGTTCATTAGATTTAAAAACACAATATTTAACAAGATTACTATTTAACTGAATGTTTGTCCAAATGCATACTTGTTAAAATTTTATATTTTTGTATTTAATTCTAAACCTCTATTTAAAAATATGGTTACTTAAAAATATATTTATTTAAATGAGAGTATTTTAAAATAGTATTTATCACACAAAGAAGTTATGCATAGAGGATTTTGATTCAAGCTTTTTTGTTTTTGTTTCCAAGAAGATAATATTTAATAATCATAATATTTATTTGAATTATTATAATGATAAAAAAATTCAATAAGGATGATAGTGAGAATACTTATACCAAGTTCCTCACTATAATAATATTTCTATCAAGCCTCCTCAGGAAGAGTACTTTTACAATATCTAACAAGTTCTTGTTCTCTTCCTTGGATTCGATACCATCAACAACCAACCCAACATACAGATCCCCAAATTCATCATGAGGAATGTAAGTCCTCCATGGATCTTTCATGATTTTAATCTTCTACAATGAATTTTCCATTCTCTATTCACTTAAAGTTCTATAAAACACTCAAGAAATTGATATTTGTTAGATGATTTCATACAACGACTACATGAAAACTTTGCACCATTTTGTCAGAATATTTCCCTCAGATTTCTTGGACTACTTTAAAATTCCAAACTCTAGTGCGCACACCCACACATTACTATAAGTAAGTTTTAAACTTGTGAAGTAAAGCAATGCATATAAATTCTTAAGAGAAACAAAATTTAATCAATGGCTCATACACACAGTACATAGAGATTTTATACCAGAAACCCTCAGCTAGGAAAACCTTTCTTATATTCATTATATCGAATTTCACCATTCACCATACAATATATATACAATGTTTTTAGGTATTCTGTAGATATCAAAACCCTAATCCATTATTCCCGGATTAATTTACAAAATCGCTAAAAATAGCAAAACCTGCCTCCCAAAAAAATTTGGGGCACTGCGTGTAACTAGGGGGAGCCATACTTGCTCGCCCTCTAGGAAAGCACCCAATGCACATGACACAAAAATCACTACTAGAGGGATCATCAGATGCAGTTGTCATATCTGGCACACCCACAAACACACATGCAAAGAATATAACACATACCCAACATTTTCCCCCTTGTTGTTTTCTTTGCATCCAGGGGTCTAGGGGATTATATAATCAACAATCCAAGGAAACAATACCCATTTTTAGTGAACACTAGGAGAACTTTTCTGTGCTCACAGGATTTGTTAATGAATCTGCAACATTCTTCAAAGTGTCCACCTTTTCCAGCAACACCTTCTTTTCCTCAACCATGTCTCTCACAAAGTGATATTGAACATCAATATGCTTTGTCTTCGAATGATAAGATGGGTTCTTTTCCAGGAATATTTCACTATGACTGTCACAATCTAATCTCACCACTTGTAGTACCAACCCAATACCTAAACACAATATTTGTAACCATATTGTTTCCTTGCT
>JASDQU010412294.1:0-10437 GCA_032191745.1 Picea mariana | reverse complement strand
TTGCAATCTGCTTCAAATTATTCACCCAGAGAAAACTAGTTTCATTCAGGGTTGGTTTATCATTGATAATGTAGTTATTGTTTGGGAAGGTATGGATTAGGCCAGGATCCTAGGATTGAAATTCATGTGCATCGATCTAACTGATATGGAATGGATCATCACATAAATTGCCATCTATGTTGGTACTATCTAGGTGGAAAAATTAGAGGAATTGGCTTCCAGGGCCCATTTTAGTGGTAGGTCCTAGTTTGGAAATTTCGGGTCTGGAACCTTCTAGACCCATATTGAGGCATCAAATGGAAATTTTTGGGGAAAAAAATTTGCAATCATAGTTCATATACCTTCAACATTTTTCTACACACTGAGACCTTTCCAACATTCTGAAAATCACCTCAATCAAAGATCGTATGTGGAAGTTATGCCTCCCACAAGTTGACTTGCCTTGTTGACCAACATGGTACCAATTTGATGCCACATCATCCCCCATTACTCACACATGTGGGGATAGACACATGTGGAATTTAAATAAGATTCTATAAGGTCCAAATCCTAACATTGATTGAGGGTTGAAGAATGCAAAAACCCTAACCCTAGATGACTATCATGTTATGTTAAATACTAGGCATCTAGGAGGAGAGGGGGTTCCATTCTTTAGAATTTTGCTCATTCCATATCTGAGAATAGCATCTAGGAGTCATATTTGATAGCATAACAAAGGAGGAGGAAGATCATGTAGTATACATTCAGGACATAATGTCGAAGGCAACTCCATAGTGATTTCCCCTTTCTTTGTATTTGCATTTCATAACTGAAGAAAAGAGAGTAGAGCATAGGCCTCACCTTCTAGTTGGGTTTTCTCCAATATTGGGCTTCCCAAGATACATCTTATTATCATTTGAGTGGATGGTGTGTTCATTTTCTTATTCTTTCATTTTTGGTATTTCAATTCTTTTTATAAATTTGAGCAATAAGGTAGTGATAATAACTTTGAGATCTAAAGAAATAAGCATGCATAATAAAATATTTTAGCATAATACAAGATCTATTGTGATGAATTGTTCCGTTGAAATATCCATGAGAGATTATAGATCACTAGATTTTGAGAAAGCCTACGACCAAGTGGGATGATCCTCATTCTTCAATGCTTCAAGTGATAGGATTTGGTCAATTATTTATCCAATATTGGAAAACCTTTTTGTGGATGCTTCATCTTCCCTATCTATCAATCAATCTATGTTTGAGAATGTTAGATTTTTCATGTTAATTTAGCAAGGATGACCCTTGGCCATGTCCTTGTATGTTATGGTCATATAGGCTTTTTGTTACCTCTTACATCATCACACTTCTCAACATTTGATAAAAGGAATTTCTTTCCCTAGGGACAACTTGGTTAAATGGTGAATGGTCATTCTGTCAATGACTCTTTTCTCACTATGTATATTGGGAGATAAAGGGGTAGTAGACAAATCGATTGATTACATTTAAATTTTTAATAATCCCTTGGATTATGATCTTCAAATAACCAAAACCCAGTGGTTATAGGTTGTTGTTAGATTCCATCCTTAACTAGCTAGCTATCCAAGGGTATTCATGCATTCAACCTTAAAAGGTTTTTAATTTTATAGGATTATTGTTTTCTTTCTAAGCCTCGCTAAAATCCATCTGGTAAGTAGTTCTACAGAATATACCAAAGAAGGTAGGCTAATGGATTTCTTGACCTTTTCCCTTAGAAACTAGATTTCATAATTTGTTATAAGGTTTTGGCTAACACTCATGTCTATTCTTCATCTTGTCAGGTCCCATCAAATGCAACCTATCAATGAAGCTCCTATAAGACTTTCTTTGGTTTGGCCTAAGAAGGGTTTCCATCAAGTTAATTGGGGTATTTGGTGAAAATTGAAGGAATGGAGTGGTTTGGGAACAATTGGTTAATCCCTTCAAGCCCAAGCCATGTGTGCCAAGTAGGTGATGATAGCAATGGAAGGCCAATAGAATTAAAAAACGTATGTACAATGATATACTAAGGGGCGCCCATTGGGGAAAAAGTATTGAAACAATCTCAAATTCTAGATTTTTTTGTTGACTCTAGCCAAGGTCTATATCCAAGGAATCTTCATGGCATAGAACATTTGGAAGCACTAGGAAGCTATCAAGTATCACTTTGGAAGGGTGATTTGTTATGCACAAGCTTGTATTTCAATTTACATTAAGTGGCCTCCATCGGTGTTATTTGAAGTAAAAACTTTGGTAGATCATCTATAGTTCTCTTATTATAAGATACTCGTTAGGATGGGAACTATCTAATATGTAGACATTTTTGATAGAAAAAATCACACCTGGAAAGCATGGGTGAATCTGAAAATGGAATGGCATTACCTCTCTAGGCTTGAAAAAACTATTATTGAGTGATCCTAGGACCTAATTATCGATGACTTGTTTCTTAATTTGGGTTTGTATAGCCCAATGGCATGGTGGAGAGAATGGAAGTGGAAATACACTAAAAGGACTTGTGAAATATAAAGCAATGGATGGGTATCATTGGTTCAACACCAAACCAGTGCTAGATGCACAATTGAATAATATTTGGAGACTCACCTCTAAGAAATTTAATTGGATATTTTGGGTCCACTCAATATGGTAGCCCTTAATTAAGCCTAATAAGGTTTTTTTACCCGGTCCTTACTTTTGGGTCGACTCCCCCTTTCCCAACAGTGGAGGGTAAATTTTAAGACCCATCTAACTTCAAAGAGCCATAACTTTCTTCTTCGGAATCAGATTGAGGCGCATGAGTAGTAAATGGAAAGATATTGAGCCATGTAAGACATTCCCAGAGTTGAATTAAATTTATGGGCATGTTAAAAAAATGTAATATGGAAAAGAAGGTACCTGTAGCATTCCATACCAAAAACAAGAATTGGCCTAGAACTTCAGCAGGCTGTAACTAGCAGCCCGGAACCAAGAAAAAGGTGAAACTTGGACAGAGTGTCCATAATATGTATATGAAGAAACCCAATTGATATCCTATGAAAAATCCAATGGAGTAGGTGCGAAATTGCATAATTACAGTGCAGATTTGCACCAAGTTGAAAAATGAACAGAAAAATTAATGGGAAAAATTCTAATAACCATAACTTTCTGCTCAAGACTCGGAATTGAGCATGGGAGAAGGTGTTGGAAAGGTATTGGAGAGTGGAATCTAAATATTCACCTAGAAAATTGATTTGGTCATTCAATGTTTCAGGAAATCATAAGAAATAATTATGATATATTATTGAACCAGAATGGTTCATATATTTTCATGAAATTGTTGAAACAGTTAGCCTGACAACATTTTGTTGGTTACACATTTTGTAGAGTTAAAAACAAATAGATAAGATCAATATCAGCACAGAGTCCATAGGAATGGAAGATACATAGGGTAATTACAGTCATGAATATGATATCAGAGGGATGGATGTCCATTTGGGCATTGAATGAACAAATTCCAATGGACATGGAGAAGGAAGGGATGAAAATATGAATATGGTAGAAACCATTAAAAATTTGCAGAGGGATGTCCAAATCCATATAAATGATAATGAAAGGCTTATGATATCCAAGGAGTAGCAGGATGACTTCAACATGAATTTAATGAAGATCTTGAACATAATAGAAAAGAAATTGGATAAGGAGAGTGGCTCAAGCAAATCAGGAAATCACAGGTCTCCTGATGAGAAAAGAAGAACAATAAGTGTTAGTAGATATCACCATCACTCCCCAAGGCATTCCAATAAGAGGGCACACAACAGCTCAAATCCATCCCCTTTCAGGAAGCATAAGGGGTCTGAGGAGGATGTGCTCCGAGGAAAAATGAACAAAATCAAACCTCCTACATTTGATGGTGAGCACAAGAAGGATGAAGATGCAGAGACATGGTTGTTGGGCATGAGAAAGTATTTTCAATTTCATAATTATTCATCTCATGCAGAAGGAATAATTGTCATCTATCAACTCAAGGGAAAGGAATCCATGTGGTGGGATCAACTTGTGCAGGTGCAACACATTAAAGAGAAAAGTGTTACTTGGAGGGAATTCAAAAAGTATTTTGAGAAGAAATACTTGACTAAGAGATACTATGACAAGAAAATGAAAGAGTTCTTTGAACTCAAGCTTGGGAGTATGACCATAGATGAATATGAGAGAAGTTTTTTAGAACTTCTAAAGTATATTTCTTTCATCAAGGATGAGACAGTTAAGATTCAGAGGTATTTGAGTGGATTGCCATCATTCATTAGTGACAAAATACAGTATGATTATCCTGAGACATTGGAGGAGACCATAAGGAAAGCTAAATGCCTATATGATCAGCAAAAAGAAAGGCCAACTTTCCAAAAATCTTGGGAAGACAAAAAGAAATTAAAGGTGGATCAGAGGAAGAAGGGAACTAAGCTACCATTCTTCAGAAATAATCCTCAGGGATAGCCAACTTCTAGAGAACCTAGAACGATTGAGACTGGGGGTCAAAGGCCAAGGCAGCCACCTATTTAATGTTGGGGTTGTAAAGGAGATCATATGTTCAGATATTTTCCTCACAAAGGTGAAAAAGTGAGGAATGTCCACAATGTATAACAAGTTGAAACAGTGGAGGACATGGGAAGAAATATTCCAAGGATCTATGTAGCCCTGGACAACAAGAAAGCAGAGTATCAGTCACATATGATTGAAGTGGAAGGTATGATCAACAACCAAACCATTTCTATTTTAACTGATTCAGGAGCTAGTCATAGTTATATAGATCCTAAGATGGTGGAAAGTTTGCATTTTCCAAGAAGCAAGCATGGAAAATATTGGTTGGTGTAACTAGCTACTGGAGACAAAATAAAAGTTAATGAGATGGTTAAGTCATGTCTTATGGACATGAATGGACTGAGCACCAGGGAAGATTTGAACATCTTGCCTTTAGGTTCCTATGACTGACTAATTGGGATGGATTGGTTGGACCAACACCATGCCATCTGTTAGTCTCTAATTTTGTCTTGGTTTAGTGAGAAACCCTTATCCTAAAACCCTTCTTACCCACACTTCATTTTCTGTTTCTAGTTGATTTCATGTTTATTTTTAGCACCTATGGTTTGCATTACAGTTTTGGATAGTTTATTTAAGTTTGATTTTGAAAGACATGGTTTTAAAACAAGGTGTCACCATTTATGCATGTTTGAATTTCAAATTTTCAAATTTTGCTAAGTCATTAATAGCGCTATGGGAATAAGGCTATTCCCGTAGTGCCAAATAATCATGGCTTGATACGCACCTGCCATCCAGATTTTGTTATGATGACATGAATCGTGGGTTGAGAGTTCGCATGCGTCCACGAAAGCTTCGAAATCATTTGCAAATTCAACCATTTCATAATTCAATTGTTGTGTACCCATGCAGGATTCATGTTAAATCACCCATGATCGTTATATTATACCGGTTTGATTTTGCTAAATTCAAATGCAGGTATTCCCTCAAAGGAATGGTATACACTAACAATTGCAGGTGGCAAATTTGGAACCCGAGGGCGCTAGTTGCGGAATTGTGTTTTGATGGAGCACAAGAAGAGCGGACAGGTTGTCAGAATAGAACCAGAGGGTGCCGAACTTCTTGAAGCCTATCCTCATATGGTTCAAAGGTTCAGAGACGTTGGGTGGTTTTAATTCCTTACCACTTTCCAGGGTTATGATGAGTAGGTCTCCATGGAGTTCGCTCTGAATTTTGATGGTCACGAGGTGGAAATCGGTAAGATGTTGATGCTAGTGACAGAGTCGACTATCACAAAGGCCTGCAGGTTGGTGCTTGGAGGAGAAAGATGGTGGAAGAAAGAACATGTGGTTACAGAATATGTAAACCAATTCCTGCTTCCAGATAAGAAAAATATCGATTGGAAAAGGGGAATACCTCGTAGTTGGATTCGACCTGAATGGCACACGACTCTAATCATGATCCACATGTATATCACCTGTGAACGTAGATTCTCTCTGGTCTATATCTACCACATCATGATACTAATGCATTTAAATGGTGATTACCCTTTAAATATCCCTTATTTTATGCTCAAAAGCTTGACAAAGATGACAAAGAGATTGCAGTCACTCTCCACCAATGCTAAAAGCAACTTGTTCCATCAAGTCCTAATCAAAACCTTAGTCATGTCTACTTTCAATGAATTATAGAATCCCTGGAGCTGGCTCACACAATATTTAAACCCTATCACTCAGTCCAATAAGCAGAAGAAAGAAAAAGGGAGAAAGACCGTTACACAGAGCCGAGATATTTTCGATGAAACCCCTGTCAAAGAGGAGATGTCTGATATCAGGGTGACTAGGAGGAGCAGAAGTAAAATACCTAGGAGGAATCGAGAACTTGAAACATTTTCTGAAGAAAATTTTAAAGGGGAAAATGATTCAGATAAAGATCTTGACACTCAAACTACAATAAAGTTTGAAACACCATCAACTAGTAAAAGGGGTGCTACAACTAAAGGGAAAAGGGTTAAAGGTGTGTCTGTATCACAAAAACCTAGAAGGAATTCTACTAGGGTCACCAACAAGTATAGACTGAAGTCAAAGGCTATGTTTAATCCATCAATCCAAGAAGAAAAAAGAACTTCACTGCCTAAGAAACCAATCAGAAAAGGAAAAAGAATGATTTCACCATCTACAGGACCTGTAAGGAGAGCTTCAACTAGATTATCAAAAGCTAAAGAGATGGACAAAGGTATCATTGAAACCCCTGAGGATAAACAGGGTCACCTAGAAGACTCAGATCTCATATCAGATGTGCCTGAAGCAATAGATTCAGCAAGTTCTAATGAAGAACATAGCTCAGGATTAGTCTCAAAGTACCAAGTTGAAGCAAAGAAACCCAAAGTGGCCCTAAAATTGAATGAACCTGCACCTTTTAAAGAATGCTCTGGATTTGGAGTTAAAATCAGAACTGATAAAGAAAGGATCAAGTAATTTCAGAAAACAATAAGACAATTAAAGAAAGAAAAGGTGCAGATAGAACAATGGAATGCTCGCCAGCAAGAAAGGATTCAAGGTTTTAAAAAGAAGAAGAAAGAGCAAAGTGCATTGCTCAAAGAACTCAGGGAGATTAATTTCAGACTCTACTGGCACAATGTCGTGCTTACCACAAAGCTCAAACAGAAAAATACTAAAGCTACTGATGTGATTATATCCTAAAGGTAACATGGAAATGTGCTACAATTATGATTTAAATGTTTTCCAAAAAACATGGCAAAGCTACTCATTTTTGGTTAGTGAGATGCTAAGACCTCGATCTATTTTATAAGATCAAACTTAATTCCTATTTTGTTGAGTCAAATGTAAATGTTGGCAATATTTTACAATATCAAGTTGTTGAGCTGTGATCTATTTTGGGATTGTAGAAACTCATTTTGAGTGAACTACCTTAGTAGTAAGATACTATTCAATCTAGTCATTAAAGCTATACTAGATGATAGGATCTGGAAGTTGTATAGATAGTTTAAATAGACAGAGGAAAGACTATGTGAAGGTCGAAAATTTGGAGATCCAAGGCACCTTTTGTGAAGCTCATTATAAAAGGAATTTATGTTCAATTTGACACTTAATAGCAAAGGAATATGGATGGTTAGACCCTCTTTTTCTACTCTGTTATTTCTTTACTCATGCTTGAATTCATATTCAGATTGCAATGCTTTTTTATTCTTGACTGTTAATTTATACAGTAAAAATTTTGTTGTAGAGATAATTTTTCAAGTTTTGATATCAAGTTGAATATCTTGTTTCTTTATGACATTTTGAGACGAGAATTCATGTGAAGTTGACAAATTGAAGACTTCATCTTCCTTTTTCCTATATTAGTTTAATCCATCTATGTGTCTACCTATTATTCATCCAATGGGATATGATATGTTCTGATCTTTATTTTTATGTCATGCTGTAATCTTGAGCCAGTTTTCAACCACCCTACAAAAAACCAAATCATAAAACCTTAAAAATATTTTTCAATAAACGAATGATGCTCTAGCTTTCCCTCTCACAGTCAAGTGCAACTTTAGGGACTAACATTTTTGGTGTCATTTCTAGGGACGAAGAAATGAAGAGATATTCCCTGGGGAAATGACAAGTTTACATTCAGATCTTGGCGGTGAACAAGAATTTGGACAATTATTTAAGACTGTGATTATTCACCTGGTGACTCCTCTGTGGTAATTCTGGCTCCCAAAAGAGAAGGTAAGGGACCTAAAACTCCTCTAAATTCTTCATCATCTAATAAGAGACCAGTAACCAGGAAAAATCCAGATCTTGAGCCTGTTGCAGCAGTTCCAGATCCTGAAAAGTTATTAAGAAAACCTAAAGTTCTTTCTGGTCAGTCTTCAATCTTAAAGGGAAAATTATCTTCGAAAAGTTCTCAAGGACAATCATCTAAAATCATCAAAACCCAATTAGATGAAGACGTAAATCCTGAAAGTTAAAATAAACTTGTTATCGAGTCTGATATAGTTTCATTCCCTTCAACTATTTCAGAATTAACTCTAGAATAGTGGAAGTTACTTACTAAACTCATTAAACAGGAATATCCAAACTTTTTACCTGTGACTGAAACTTCGAGAGGTCACAACACAGATATTAAGAATGAACCAGAGACACCTTCTTCATCTCTTGGATCTGTCTCATCTGATGATTTTAGATCACATTATTTCTCCTTTGAGAATCCTCTGTTTCTCAAACCATTAGTTGATCTTAGTCCAGAAGAGAAATCCGTATCTGTTGAAGATCCAGGGACAATACATATAGGTTGTAATACACAAGGGACGCCTTCTCCTTTAGCATTACCAATCTTACTCACCCCCAGAGCTCCAAAAATAGCTAATATGGCTGCAGACAGAATGGACGAAATAGTTGCAGCAAGGTATGCACCCTTGGTTCTTCCACAAGTCATGTATGCCTTTCCACCAAATGATTATATGATATATTTGCCCAGATTCAATGGAGATGGATCAGTTACTGTTGAAGAGCATTTGAGTTCATTTTATAGTTTTGCAGATAATTTCAATGTAGAGCATGCTAATGTGTGGATGAGACTATTCGTACAAAGTCTAAATGGGGAAGCAAGAAAGTGGTTCAATAGTTTGCCTCCTAATTCAATAGATCATATTGTAGCCTTAGATGATGCATTTCTTAAACACTGGGTAGACAAGAAGGAATTTTTATACTATATCACCAAATTCGGTGCTTTAAGGAGGAAACAAGGTGAATCAATACCTGATTTTACCAAAAGGTTCAACCAGATGTATGGTAAAATTCTAGAGGAGATAAAACCTTCAGAGACATCAGCTAAGATCACTTTTTCCAATGCATTCTATGTCGAATTTTCCTTGTTGCTTAGGGAAAGAAGAACTACTACCCTCAGCCTGATGCAAGATGTTGCTATCAAGGTAGAATCAAACATATTAGCAGTAGCCAAACTGAAGTCTAGAAATGAAAGAGACAGAAAAAAGCAAAAGGAAGAATTGCCTTCATCTTCTAATTCAGCATCTGACTCTAAAATGGATGAAATGGCCAAGATTCTAAAAACTCTGACATCTGAAATGGAAAGGTTGAAGATAGAACAAAAACAACCCAGTAGACCTGCACAGGAGGGCGGTTACAGAAATCCAAAACAGTTCAGGAGACCAAACAATGTACCTCAAATCTTACCAAGAGAAAGAAAAAACCAAGATGACCAAAAGGTGTTACCCCCTTTTCAGAATAATGAAGTAGATGAGGAGGAGGAGGAGGAGGATACAGAAGAAGACCCTGCAGTTCATTTGAATGATTCTAAATTAACTCCTCTACATGTGACACAGCAGGATTATGAAGATGCTTTGATTGCAAATCAGTTTGAAGAAGGGGATGAAGATGAGATCATCCAATAGGAACCTAAAAGGAAAAAATACAATCTCAGATCTGGTTCGAATGCACCTAAAGTTGATACACATGTTTCCACAAAGAAGGCTAGTACTCCAGTTAAGACAGGAGTTATCAAAGGTGTTCCCAAGATCCAAGTTGATCAATCATTGAAACAACCTGCCAAGGATAGTACTGTTGACACAAAGGAACCAGATAGAAATGTTTTTGCTTTCAGATTAGAACACGAAACCAACAAAATCAATATTTCAGTGCCATTATTAGAACTCATGAAAACATAACCTTTCAGAAAGACTGTCCTCAAGGCTCTACAGGCTCCATCTCATGTCACCTTTTCAGATACGATCAATCTAGAGGATGAAAACCCTGCTATAACTATTGGACCTCACATTGAATATAGAATTGATGCTTCTCCACCTTTTTACATTTCATTAAATATCCATGACAAGATATTGCACAATTTCTTAATGGATTCTGGTGCCTCGCATAATGTAATGCCCAAGGTGGTGACGGACGAATT
>JASDQU010412284.1:0-10438 GCA_032191745.1 Picea mariana | reverse complement strand
CGCATAACCCTGAACACTTTACAGAGATTTCAACCTTTGATAAAGTTTATCCTAGACCACCACTTTATATACCTAACCCCACGCATTGATGAGCACCAGGAATAGCTTCAGTCTTATTATAAGCTGACAGAAGAAGAACTGGAAGAGATCACCAAGGAATGGTCGACGAAACTCCTTATTTCAGTAGACCTCGCAAAAATGTCCGACATCGACAGCCCTGGAACTACGCAGGATACACTTGGGCCCAGTAAGACAAAGAAAGCAAAGACGACGAAGAAGACTGAAGAAGTCCAGGATGTTGACAGCCTATATGTAAGGACAACTTCCATTACACTAGATGAAGAAGGTGATGATGAAGAAGGTACAGAAACTGAACAACAGAAAGTCGAAGTACCACCGCCTAGGGATGAATAAGACTCATCAAATAAAAGGAAGGTCTCACATATGAAGTCTTCCTCCAGAAAGAAACCAAGAACCCTTGTAACCAAGATGCGAACTGCCCTCACGTTGGATGACTTTGATTTCATTGTTGCAGCATTAAATGATGCTTCAAAGGAAATCATAGAGAAGCAGGAGGCGAAGCAAGAACAAATGTATAGCCAAATTGAGATCGCGCTCCAAGGAGTACAGCAAGCACTCCAGTCTAGTCGAGCAATCTCTATTGCACCTCTTCCAGAAGGAACAACAGAAGTGGGATATGAATCAGTTCATCTCCGCGAGATTGTTGATATAGTTGAAGTATGCCTTCGACATGCTCAGGAAGAAAAAGCACGGGCCACCCAGGCCCTAAAGAAAGCACAGGAGGAAATTATTGAACAATGCCAATCCATGCAACAAGAGAAGAAAGCTCTCCAAGAAACATTTGAAGAAGACAGAGAGAAGATCCAAAAAGAGAAAGAGCAACTACTCACAAAGTAGATAGGAATTGAAGAAGTAGTCAACAGAGCATTTCACTCTGTGACCGGCTTAGAGCAGAAGGTCGAAGAGACCATAGAGCGCCAAGTGATGAAGCTGGCTGAAGTTATTCAACAACTTTAACAAAGGGTCATGGAATTAGAGCTTCGGACCATACCACAGACTCCACAATAAGTGTGTGACCAACGAGAATTGAATGCTCAGAGCGCATTCGAGAGGATTAAAACACTTGTTGTAGAATGTAAACAACTAAGTAGAAGAAGCGCGTAGATATATGAAAAACTATTTGAAGACCCAGAGTTGAAGAAACTGGAGTCTCAACTCTAGGAAGAAAAGAAACATGCAGATACAGTACAGGCACAGCTCAAGCTCATGTCACCCATCGAGAGAATGAAGAGATCCCAGGAACAACGCACTACCCAACAACTCATTCTTACCATGCAGAACAGAGTGATGGAAGTCACCCAAAAACTCAAGCCGAGCCAGGAGGCGACCTACCTACTGTTTGAAGAAATTGAAGTCCAAGGAACACTACTAGAACAAGTAGTTGTTACAGTTGAGAAACAACTGGAAGGACCTATCAGCAAAGTGGTTGTTCAGGAATTCACTGAGCAAGAAGTAGTAGCACAGAGACAATTCGAAGTAGCTCGATCCAAGATCGAGACCTTTGCGGAAAAGTTACCAAGACCTGAGTGACTCAGGACGAGTCACAGGTGAGTGTTGGGGGCCTGTTGGCCCTGACCAAGTTTTGAGGAACACTTGGTCATATTTGACTTTTTTGGGACTTCGACAGCTTGTCAAAGATGGAGAGCAACATGAAGCAAAAATCATGGAAGCTAGACCCCTTTTTGGTTCCTTTTTGAGTTTTTGGAATAATGTAATGGGAAAGGGATGTCGACACGTGGGTTTACCCACACTTAGGCACACTTGTGTATGTATAAATAGATATGAAGTAGATGTAAAGTAGGTGTGATTGCTTAGTGCAATTGGTAGTGCATTTATGTGATGTTGAATAAGTGCTCCGTGCAAACTATGTAAGGCTTGCAAGGCTAAGTGCAAGTTACTGTGAGGTTGCTATAAGAAGCTAAGTGTTGTAATGCAAGGAAGAAGGATCTAGTTCATGTTATCAAAATCATAACGCAAGGAAGAAGGATTCTGACTCTGATATCGAACACTTCCTAGTTGGTGAGTACCCTTATTCCCAAGGTTTGTGCTCTGAGCCACCCTATGATTTCGTTTCCAATTTTCCCCCATGCTTAAAGAACAATCCTAGTTACCCAGGGATCAAGCTACCTAATCAAACCCTCGATGATCTGAACAAACCCTCGACTGTCAGGAAATCATCATGCGACCAATGTAATGTGTGGTTGGAACGCTACTATACCGACGTTCCCTTATTACAGTCGAAAATCAAATCATTGGAAAACCAAGTTATAGTGTTGACAAATGAAAGGGACAAGCTTCGAGATAATGACAAGAAGCAGAAGACCACTGGCTCGATCGTATTTAGGAATGTTGAATCGGCTACAGCCTTCGTCAATTCCAAACTGTTATAATCGAAGTCCTTCCATTTGGTCCAGGTATGAATTTCAATATCAAATTCATTTTTTGAATTGCTAGGATTAATATAATGAATTGAGTTTGGTTTTCAAATGAGCTCTGTCCATTGTTCAAAATGACTCTGTCATAGCCATATCAAAAACGGTTATGTTGTGGATCCTGTACATTGTTTTCGTTTTGCTAAAATTAAATGAAGCTATGATTTGGTTACTCAATTTGGTCGTGCCCAATTTAGCAATTGATTGGTTTTCACTGGGTTTGATTCGTTTGTCTGTTGGTTCAAGGTAACGAAATCAGTAGTTCTTTGATTTCGCTTGGATTTTGCTTGTATCTAACCTGAACAGGAGGTTTTCACGCTAAAATTAGAACACAGTTCTGTTTTGATTTAATATGATGTTGTTGTCGTTGGATATCAATGGCTCCGATTTAGTTCTTGTGATTTGGTTTTGAAACGATTTCATAGGATTGAATTGGTTTGATAAATACGATGTAGTCTATTAAATTAGAAAAATGAATCTGTTTTGTCAACATTTTCGTTTGGATTTGGATTATATCTGACCTGTGCAAAAGATCTCTTCGCCGAAATCATGGAACTGTGTTGATTCATAACGACTATGTCAAACTCAAACTGTTTGATTCGCTCTTGTTTTGATTGGATTGCTACGTATCTTGAGTTAGCACGATTGTCTGTTTTGAGTTGGATTCGTATCGAAAATAGACTTGATGCTACTCTGTTGATTTTAACTTTCAAAACGAGTTTGTTAAACTCAGATCGACATATGTTATTTTTGTTGAATTCGTATGATAAAATTCGATTAACAGTTCGTTTTGAAATGAATTCAAGTAATGATTTCATTGAAAGTCAATCGATTTTGTCTGCCCCCAATTGGAAATAACAAACGATTGGACGACTCTTACAGACCCTGTTATCAACCGATTAATTCTATTATGATTTCATTTGTATACCAGTTTTGATTTGATTCGCTAATAGCATGGATCGTATGTTATGTTTAATATAGTGCGATCAATTTGAGAAAACGATCCTGTTAATTTGGTTTGGATTCGAAGTGATCTTGTGGATAGCTGAAGCAACCTTTTGTGTTGATTTCAATTGGTCCATGAATCGATTTCATTGCTGTCAGTTATCCAATATGATTCTGTATACCCGAATTGGTGATAACATATGGAACAGAGTACATGCATCTCTGTAATAATTCGATTGATCTTAGTCTTGTTTGATATCAAATTAGTATAACAAATTCGATTTGAATGATTCGTTTGTCTTTCAAATAGAAATTAGATACTTGTTTAATAGTTTGAATTTAATTTTTTTAAATTCGAATTGATTTTAATACGATTCTGTGTTTGATTTAGACCAGCTACAGAATCACAAGATTCTGTAGCTAGTCTTTAGAATTAGATTTTTATCAATTTCATCAGCAAAATATCCTCTTAACTTGTCCATTTTTTACCTCTTGCAGGTATATTTGAATTGCATTGGACATGCTGTGGCAGTCTAGGAGATATTTGTGTGATATAGTTTTATTTTTAAATTGTTAGTTTGAGTTAGAGATAGAAACTTGGGATATTTTCCCAAATTTATGTAAACAGTTTTGATAACTTCCACATGGATGTTTTACCCTGTGGGAGGTCTTTAAATACTTATTATTTTTTGTAATAAGGAGCATCCTCAATTGTGGGAGAACCAGGCTATGGATTTATGATACAAACTGAGACGAGAGTTGATGTCTTGTAACAGCTTTCGCTTTCAATATATCAATCTTTTGTTTCAAGTTTTTTGCATATCAGTTTGCAGTTGATTATAGACTACTTTAGCTATCATAATCTATTGCAGGATGATGTGATTTGATTACAGTGTTATCCATATCTGATCTCTTTCATTATTTAAAAGTACATCAATTACTTTGTTTCAGTTAATGAATCACAGATTTCTCTTCTTCGTTAATTGAATCATTTTGTATAGATCTTTGCATACAGGTTTATCCTACTGTGAAGATTTATAAATCATAAGATTGTTGTAAATTTTTATGTCTTGTTTATCCTGTAATTATAGTTGAAGAGCACAGTTGCTTCTAGTTTACAAGAAGCTCTTGGAGAATCCGGTGCGGGTTTCCTCCCTCCGATCAGCTAAGATAATCATTGCATACACAGGACGAACTTGAAGCGTTTCTTCAGGTCAGTTTGTTATTTATTTTGATAGTTAATTTGTTAGTATAATTTAAGTAGTTTAGTTAGATATATGTGTAGTTTAGATTTGTAGTTAGAGTTAGTATCTTAGTTGTTTAGTTTAGATAGTTTTCATTATATTTCTTTTTCATAAAATCGTAAAAATCAAAAAACAATAGCTCTCGCTGTCTTAGGATAGAATATTAATGAGTTTTTTCAGGTTTCCATTCAAATCTATTAATTGTAAATATAGTACATTTGTGAATAAGATTTATTTCTGTTAGTAGTTAGATATTTAATTTCTTAGAGTTAGCATAGTATTAGATAGTAGATTGTATATATAATAGTTAGATTTGTTTAGTTAGTTTTAATAGTTAGTTTTAGTTAGATTAGTTAATTTAGAGTAGTTTTCTTTTGTTTTCTTAGGACTTAGATCAGCTAACGGAGCCGCTAAACCCGTCAGGGTGGTTCATCCCAAACGGCTTGGGTTATTTAGACAACCATGGACCGGTTCCACTCTCCCAGTTGATGGACGGTCAATGTCGCCCGTCAACAGTATGTAAGATGCTTAGTGCTTGATCTACCGAATCTAATCTATCTTGTTGTGGCTAAGTGCTGAATATCTTAGATCTAAGTACATACTGCGATGCTCTATGCTATCCGCGAAGAATCATAAGGGTTGGATATTGATGAATAATCTATTCTAGGTGATTGATAAGTGTTATAATCACAGATCTGTGTCCCAACTAAGGTTACAGACACTTGATTCTTGCAACCACCCCTGCCTCTACCTCGGTTGAGACTTCATCTTCTTCGCAGGTGTTGCCAAAAGGGCCGGTAGTTAGGGTTTTTTTGGTGCGTTGTTGTAGCATTGAACCCTTGGTCTGCCCCTATGCCAACATTGTGCTTATTAATTTTCATTTCTAAGGCTTCCATGTTTTTAAAACATTTAGACTCCAAATGACCATCTCATCCACAAAACTTGCAATGCTTGTCGATCTTCTTAATTTTTTTATTTTGGTCCTTTGTCACCATTGGGAGTAGAAACTGGCTAAGAGGGTCTAGGACCCTTGTTTTTCCTGTTGTTTCAAGTATGTTTCTTCTTCTTTGGATGCTTGGTTTTATATTTTTTGGGTGCCACTAAGGATTTGTTGGATGTACTTGCAGTGTTGATCACTTCAATATGTCATAGCTTATATTTCTCTCTAATAAGAGAATCAAAAAAAGACTCAAGAATGGGATCTTGATAAGAATCTCCTAGAGCTTCTTTGGTGGCATAAAAGGTAGATACAAAGACATAATATGCACTACCAAGCTTAGAAGAATAGTATATGTGTATCAATCATCCTTCTTATCTATTTTACATTCTTTAAGTAAAAGTATAAGTGTTTTGAACTTAGATAAATAATCTTCAATGCAAGAGAAATAATTTGTCTTTAAAGACATTAACTGATTTTCAAGTTGGTGGGATCGAATCACATTATGTTTAACAAGTATGGATTCTATGTTATCCTGGGATTTAGCCAGGTCATCAAGTCCTTGAAGGTGAAACTGTAAATAAGGAGAGATGTAAATTCCAATTATTCCACATGCTTTGACATTTTTACTATCCCATTTGGTTTTATTTTCAATATTTGTGAGGGATTTTAATTCTATTCCCAAGGTAATCTAGTAGAACCCTTTACTTCTTAGTACATCCTCCATATGTAATTTCCATGAGAATTAGTTGGTACTGGTAAGAAAAAGATCACTTGGAGAATCCATATTAAAATATGAAAGTAGTATGGAATCAAAAGATGACATTGATTGTCTAGATGGAAATCTCTTGAAAAAATAGTCTATTAAAAAAAAACAACATTGAAAATAGACTTCAATTATATATCAAGTGTAGTTGTAGCTCAACATCACTATGAAAAAGGGCCAAATCTACATCAAAATCATCATCGATAGCATATGCTACCAAGTATTCAAAGGGGAAACTACCGATCCAAGTTTCTTGACATCTCACTATTCAAATTAAAAGAGATCAATTGTTATTTTTGGTTTCCAAAATCACTTGGTGGTAAAGCGCATATGGTTTAACAAGAATACCATATCATCCACTATGTGTTTTATAATGTTATTGAAGCTTTGGAAAGCCCAACCTCCAAACCAGTGAAGCAATGCCAACAACGTTGGAGATCAAGAAATAGGTCATTGACATCACTCGAGAGCTATAAAAGGAAGAACGCACCAATCCCTAAGCCACGACCAAGGGAGGAGACCATGGAGGCTTCAATATATGCCAAGTATTGGGATAACACTCACATAAAATGACATGAAGAACGCAAATGTAAGTGTTCAAATTCCATCAACAAGCACTCGAGATACCAAGTTTCAAAGACACCAGACAACACTTATAACACCAAACACAAGGCAGAGCGCACTCAACATAAAGTTCCACGAGGAAGAGGAGACTACAAGGATCTGTGTGTCTTTCACCATGCGTTGAGAGCCATTGTATGTGAGATATTCCACTGCACGAACAAAATAAAAATCTCCATAATCAAATCCAAGTGTTCTGTTACAGATAGTGAATTTTAGGCTCAGATTCAAGGCACACTAAGATGAATTTTAGAAAAACATGACATGGGTTTTGTGCTCAGTGACCTCAATTAGGTAATGCGTGGGAAAAATTGAAAAATTTTTGATGGTTTGAGAGATCCCATTTTTTTCTAAAGGGCATGCGCCCAAAATTCGTGGATGGTCAGATTAACAAAAAAATAGCAAGCTCAACCCATAACTCCAAGCTGACAACACCAAGCTAGAAATATAAATTCATGAGAAGAAGCATCCATGTGCCCAAAGCACCATGTCTCAAATGATTGAAGTGGCAATATATATGGAGGTTGTCCACCTAGAGTAAAATGCCAAATGCCATGTTTGAAGCCCTCAAAGAATGCATAATATGAAACAGATCATTATTCAGGAATAAATTCAGTATTGGTCTGGTTTTTTTTATCATTGATCAGCATGAAAGGTTAAATGTTGAATCAACACAAACATATATGAATGAAACAGAAATATCATTAGTGAAGCCAATGATGAAGACAAATTCTCTGAGCCTAGTAAGTTCATACAATTCCTTTATCAGGAAACATGTCAACATTTACAATTGTGTGACTGGTGTGATGATGTGTGGGAGACCATGCGAAAGAGGAAGAGGATTCATTTAGATCGTATGAATTTGTTTATCAATGATATTAACTCAAGGAATTTGTTGATACATGATATCAAGGATTCTTTATTTCGACAATTTCCACAATCACTAAAGGAACAATTTATAAGTCGGATTAGTTCCTCCTTTAGAGGAAAACAATGAATAGGGTGCTTGATGCCATTTATTCATATGGTATGCCTAGGAATTACTGTTAGAGGAGGTCGTTATTTAAATATAAAGACCAATGTATATCAACATGTTTAGAAGTGATTTATTGAGCATTCTAAACCTAGCCTCGCAACATATCCAAATTGTCAACTACCTCTAGATTTTTAGCAACTAAATTCAACATTTGGTGGGCATGTAACATCTCTGAATATTCAAAGATGGCAGATGTCAAAGAATCTCAGGAAGAGGATTATCACAAGGCTTCAATTTTCCAGATCTATTGCAACTATCTCGAGATCTTCATCAACTAAGCAATTTAAGTTCAAGTATTTTATTTAATGAAAATTGTTCACATCAGTTTTGTTAGAGCTATTCCTGGGAGATAGAGAAAATTTGGCAGTAGATTAGAGATCCATATTCCAATCTTTAAGGCAGGGGAATAAACAATTCATATTTTAAAGGTAACAAACCTCACAAATGGCATACCATTGGAGCATATAAGGATACAGGTGTCAAAGCATTTCAACATTTCAAGGCAAATATTAGTAATTAAAGAAGTCATTCCAAGTTTTGAACATAAATTCAATCAAGCATTCCCGAATCATGATTTTTTTAGTTTATCAATTGTTTGGTTCCTAGAAGATAGCAATAGTTTTCTTATTTCTTTTGGCTATTTAAACTATGGTTTTCAATGTAAGAGAGGGGGGATTTCGGTCTGAGGGAATGAGAAGGAGTTGTAGGGAGAATTTTTATTAGTTATATGTAATCATTGTAAGCTTGAGGGGCTTGTTATGTAAACATATCTACCATTTGAGATTCATGATATGTGTGTTATCAGTTTGTAAATTGCTCCGTCTTTTCATTCCTTTTATATCTTCTTTGTTATGTAAAATGCAGACTATGAGGATCACGGTTTCCTTTTATTAATGGATTCATGAACAATAGAGGATGTGTTGTTTCTTTCCTATTATTCATTGTTTTACTTAAGTACCTTTCATTCATTTTACAGATAGGATCCTTTCCTAGTGAATTTTTTGTTTTTTGTCATCTTCTTCATTCTTCTATCCATCATTATATATCTGTTATCTGATACACATATTGATTTACTTATATTTTCAGATTGTTCATGACTCCATGCCCAACAGTGTAACTCATTGATTTACAATAAGCTTTATGCCTTTTCCTTTCTCACTGCCTTCATGTTGATCGTACCACTTTCTAAGTTTTCCTAAACAACCAGTTAAAATCAAGGTGTGTTAGGCTTGAATCTTTAGCAGTCAAGAGTCAAATTATAGCACTAAAATATTTTTCCGTCGTTGCAAGGGAGAGAAGAACGAAGTGATATTCCTTGGGAGAACGACATTGAACATATCCAACTCTTGATGGTAGATAGGAGCAAGACACTAGTTAGACTGCAATTTTCTACTTGGCGACTCCAGTTTCATGATAGATGAATCTATTAGCGACTTCATTGGTTTGAAGTGGATGCTATTATTGCTCAGAGATATGCATTTTGTTATTTCTCAAACATAGTTGGTTTTCCACATCTAGTGCCTACTATAGTTGAATGGGATGACTATCTTCCCAGATTCATAGGAAGAAGGCATGATCATCCTCATGAGAACTTATTAAATTTTCATAAATGCATGCTTGAACATGATCTTGTTCATAAGGATGTCTTAATCAAGATGTTTAGATTCTATTTGGAAGAACATGCTCATGAATGGTGTCAATCCCTTCCTGCTACTAGTATTCATTCGTTGAAGGAATTTCATGTTGCATTTAAGCAAAGATATTTTTTTGACCTTCCTTATGAAATATGATGTCATGAGTTTGATTTGTTATGTAAAGGATATGATAGTCATGAAGAGTATGCTTGTGTTGAAGAGCTTGAGAAGGATATTAGTTCAGATCAGATTCTTGAAGATATAGTTCTACCTTCTTTACCTATTACTCATAATGAAGAATCCGACGAGTATGATGTTTTTCCTCTTCAAAATACAATGTTGCCTTATGATTTCGTGAAATTTCTGCTATTCTAAATGTTGCAAATGAGTCTCTTCTTCAAACTATTAATCAACAGTTTAATGAGTTTTTTTTTGCCCTTAGTGGTTGTGAATCATATGATTTTCATAAGCTATTGCAAGGAGAGCAAGAGAATCCCAATCTTATTTAGATAGTGGGTTTCAAGCAGCAGCATTTTGATCTTTTAAATCAGCTAAAATCTTGCCATATTCTTCATGATCCAATAGCCAATTGGATGGAGTCCCTGTTTTCAAAAGCTTCACAGGATGACAGTTTTGGTGTGGTGTTTCTTTGAAACTGTGAGTATGAGCCATCCAAGAAAGTTTTGATGCATACATTAAATTCTTTTTATGTTTTTGCAGACAACTGTAAGCATAAAGCCAT
>JASDQU010412280.1:0-10248 GCA_032191745.1 Picea mariana | reverse complement strand
TGTGGCAGAGCTGCTGTCCACACCTCTCCCTAATCTCTCTGGTTCTCGTGTGTGGCCCCTTTACTCCATATGTGAGTCCGGTCGGCAAGCTATCGTTAGCCTGCATCATCAACCATCATGTCAGATCATGTCAAACAACATATCATATAATCAATAGTATATCATCAAATGAAACAATATCATCATAAATGAAACTACTCAAATACCCCACTCCCTGACTCAATCCGGAGTCCAAGGGAGTTCCACAGATGCCTCTGCATCCTCCAGGTCCGACACCCTGCACACTCAAGGAAACTGAGTCAGCAACACCTGTCTACACCAAGGTAGTAAAAACATCTTGTCATATAACTCAATGCATCATAATGAAAGAAAAGTTTTATCATCATATAAATCCAGATCACTTGCGAGCAAGTGTCCTCAAAGAATAAGTTTGGTATGCGCGCCAGAGCGGGATGTTACATACACCCCCTCTTGGTCTAAACTTCATCCCAAAGTTTCTTGGGAAGATCATGTCGAACATGATCTTCCCAAGGCTTGCTATAGATTAGTATATCATCAAAAAATACTAACAAAAATTTTCGAAGGAAGGGATTGAAAATGGAATTCATCAACCCTTGGAATGTGGAAGGTTCATTTGTAAGGCCAAAAGGCATAACCAAAAATTCATAATGGCCTTCATGAGTTCTGAATGTTGTTTTGTGGATATCTTCTTCCTTCATTCTAATATGATGGCACCCTGAATGAATATCCAACTTTGTGAAGTAGATTGATCCATGTAGTTCATCTCACAATTCATCAATGATGTGAATAGGAAACTTATCATTAATGGTGATCTTGTTGAGCTCTCTATAATCTAGACACATATGCCATGAGCCCTCTTTCTTGAGTACCATTACGAACAATGTTGAGAAATAACTTTGGCTAGGTATAATAATGTTAACCTATAACATGTCTTCAACCGTATGCTCAATTTCACTCTTCTGGGAATAAGGGTATCTATAAGGCTTGATATTAGGAGTCACACTCCCAGGAATTAAGTGAATAGCATGATTATGATTGTGAGTGGGTGGAAGACCTATGGGAATATATTCAAATACTTTGGAATTATTATCAATGATCCCTTGGAGATCTAGGAGAATAGATGGCTTAGATGTTTGAACATCTAGTGAGAATAGTTGTAGAATTACACACTGATGCCTCTTTTTCAATAATTTTTTCATGCCATTAGAGAGTACCACCTTACTGAGTTTCCTTGTGATACCCCTTAACTCAAATTCATTTCTTTCCATTGAAAAGTTCATGAAAAGTTCTTGAAAATTAAAATCCATTGTCCCCAATGATTCTAACCATTGGACCCCTAGTACAACATGAAAAACACCCATGGGTATAGAAATCGTTGGACTATTCATTACATATTCCCCCATAGTAATATTGATATTATGGAATTTTCTTGAGAAATTGATAGTTCCTCCATGTTCAATCATTACTTGAAACTATGGCTTTGGATATATAAAGAAATTGAGAACTTTGGCTAATTTATAATGAATGAAACTATGAGTACTATCAGAATCAATTAGCACTATTACCTTTTTATTTTTGATATATCCTTTGATCTTGAGGGTTTGAGGAGTGATAATTCTATCCAATGCATGACATGATATGGTGGGAGTCATCTCTTCAGAATAAATCTCTTCTATGTCTTTATCTTGAGATGGTTCTTGTTCTTGTTCTTCTTCCTCTTCACAATCTATGTAGAATAATTTCTTCTCACCACATGTATGTCCCTTACTGTACTTGTTGTGTCAATTAAAGCATAAACCTTTTTATTTTCTTTCCTCCAATTTTTGAGTTGTCAACCTTGTAGGTTGAGGTGATTTATAAGAAGGAACATTTTTCTTTCAATATATGTTAGGAGTGGTCCTTCTAGTATCCATAGCCATATTTTTACTTTCAACATTTCTCGCCATCCTTAACGCATTCTCCAATGATTTGGGTTCCCAAAGGAGAACCTCATGTTGAATTTTATCCTTTAAAGTTCCTATGAAGACATTAATCAGGTTCTCATCTGGAATATCTGTTACCTTTATATTCAATCTTTGGAAGTTCTCAATGTGCTCTGGAACTTAACCCTTTTGCTTGAGACTTATCAATTGGATAAAGAAGGTATTTCTCCTTGTATCCTCATAGTGTGCTATCATTTCTTCTGTGAAAATTATCCTAGTGACAAGTGATTTGTGAGAACAAAGCCATCAATACCACACAAATTGATTAGGTTCTAAATATAAGGATGGAATTCGTACCTTTTGTGTGTGTGGCACATCATGTATATCAAAGAACAGATCCAGATGGAGTATCCATGTGATTGGATCCTTGCCATCAAACTTCCTCATATCGATCTTAAGAAAGTGGTTGGTCTTTAACCCAAAGATGGAGTTTCTCCAGTCTTGATTCCTCTTTCTTGTGTCCTCATCATGAATTTCATGGGATACATTGTCACTTTCAGGTGGCCTCTCTATTAGCAACTTTTTCAACCCTTCCATGATCTCCCCTTTTAATCCATCCATATTAGTATCCATCATTTCTTCTAGCTTAGCTTAAGTTGAATCCATCATCCTTTGTAGTTCATATTTTGTTATTTCCTTCTTTTGTAAATCATCAATGTCCTTACACATTTCTTCACCTTCATCAAGAGTCCAAGTAGGGTTGTCTGAGGGATTATTTGGTGTATAAGTTCCTTTTTTTGGTGGCATGTTGGCCAAGTATCACTGCAACATAGGAATTCCTAATTGTCTTAAGTAGAGGTCCTCACAGATAAGGGAGTGTTAGGTGTTATAGCTCTCTGATATATGTGTGAGGTCCAACAATAGTACTCGTACCAATATCTCTGGGCACTAACTAAGGAGGATTTAACATGCCCTTAGCCGTACTATCTGACTACCCAGGTACTAGAGAGTGATCTCCCTGAGTGTTGTTCTCGGTGTACTATAACAACAAGACTGCCAAATGGTTTACTCGGTTAGTCTCAGGATTCCAGCGGATCTTCTGATATACGCTGGGTACATGGGAGCTCAAATATGTAGTAGTGTTTTGTAATGCACAATCATTCGAAATGGGCCTTACAATATACTCTAGGTACATGGAAGAACCACACTGCCCCTGGTTTGTATCGCTAACAAGTAATAAAAACTCCTACGTTTAGAGATGCCAGAATACATACGTACCTAAAAATACCTAATATTCTCCAAAATTTATGTAATACTCCTTTTATCCCAATTTATTCCACTTTTTGAATCACCCCAATTGGATCTTCTAATCAAAATATATGAAAATTTTCAAAAAGCAAATGCCCCTTTTAAAACCTTGATTTGGAGATTGTTATGCTAGCCAACATTTTTTTTGTTGTAGCTCTATAATTTCGGCCCTTCTAAGTCTAAAATTTCTTCTTGAGGGATATTGATGTGTCTTCTTTCCAACCCCATAGGTTAGACCAAGATTGGATTCTCCAAGATAATTTTATCATAACTTTCCCAATATGTGTTGAGTTTTTTTTCTTTGAGGAGGGCGAACTTGTATGACCTAGCATGTATCACTGTCTTCACTTCAGAACTTGAAATTTTCACCAGTGGAACTTCGGTTCATACCCTAACGAATGGAACAAGTCTCACTCAATTTTTAGGTTTGTATCTTCATATATAACAATTTTCCCAAGAACATGTGTTTTAGACTGAAATCTGGACCAGCCAAAAACACTAATTGCCTCATAGAATAACTTTCAGAGTATAGTGAATCAAGGGATGAAATTTGTACACAAGATACTTCACTATTCCTCCTTAGTATTGTAAAATTTTCAGAACCAAGATCTGAAATTTGGACCCAAGTTATCTTTATATGTCTCATCTACACCATAGAAATTCTAGATCCCGAAACTGTACAGAAAAAACGTTGCAGCGAAAATGCCAAGAAGACTTGTTTTGAAGAAGTCAATCTTGAGGATTGTCTATCTATGATACCAAATGTTAAGAACCTAATATCAAAATATCATAAAAACCTAAGAATAAGTACTCAATGGATTAACAAATAGATAAATTCATATAATAAGCCTCTTTGAGGGGCAACCTACTTATACATCATATGAATTCATAAATACAAGATGATTCCAATTGAAAAGGTCTCCTTGGTATATATAGGAGACTAGGAGGTACAATTACAACTAATGGACCCAAGCCGACATAAATAAAATAACAATACTAATGTAATATGCCCCAATTAAGGGGTAATGTGCCACGATTTAGGTCTTAACAGTGAAAAAAACAAATGCAATTGTAGGTTCATTGTCTATCAAGGGGTGAAAATTAATGCACATGTAGAATATGAATATTCAATCAATGCAACAAGATGTGGTAGTTGTTGTAACCCCTGAGATGTTTCTGGCTAGGAAATTATGCCAAGACATCCATTTACTATGATTGATTTTTTATTTTGTTTGTTTTCCTAAAATAGAGTATTTTGCTATTCTTACCTTATATTTTTATTAATAACCTTCAATGATTAAATATCTGAGGTTGAGGGCATGATTTCAAATTTTCAAACAATTTAAATCTTGAATGAATGAAGAAAGAGTTAGAAGGAAGAAAATTGAAAAAAAAATGATGTATCCTTTGATAAATATTATTTTTATTTTCAATGGAAGAAATTATGAAATAAATTATATATCTGAGCTAAGAACATAGAATGAATAGAAAAGAACAATTCATTTCTATTCAGAAGGCATAATGAACAAGACATGGGCCTAGTGAATGCTTACTATATATCTCAGGAAATATACGGCCTTAACGATTTATTTGCAGTTTTAATAGTAGTGGTCATACTAATTTTATTACACTTATAGCATCAAACATATTCAAGAGGAAATTATGGAAATAAAAATCAAATAAAGAACATAAATTGAAACAATGGAATATAGAATCACCTAAGGTTTGCAATAAAAAATTATTAAAAGATCTAGTCTTTTCCAAGGGAAAAAAATCATTTTATATCGATTCTTTATGAGACATTATACCACTCGGATATTAACCATGTGGTTATTCTATCCTATTCATATATTTCCATATACAAAAAAATCTTTCATTTCCAAAAATAGAAAGATCTAAAAGACAGTTGTTGGGATCCTTCAAATTTGGTTCACCAGATCACCCTTGTACTAACTGAAGGAGAAGATCCCAATCCTTCTCTAATGGATACTCGTACGATAACATATTTATGCATGCGATATCCAACTATGTATACTTTTAATTGGTAGGATTATTGTCAAATAAATTCTTAATTTGCCACAACAAGTAGAAGTCATCACTCAAACAATCTACTATTGTTTGATCTTTAAGCATACTAATTGTTTCTTTGAATTTGCTTGTACTTTCCCTGGATTTGATAAGATTTGTTTGTAGTTTTCAAAGGTGAGAAAATTTCCTTTCTTACCCTAACAATATGGTAACCCCATTTCAACCAAATGTTTTAATTTCTTTTAGAATCCTGCAACATTCCTCTGAACCATAATGCACTTATTTTGTACCCATTGAATCAAATTCCTTTTGGTAAAAATTTTCTTTGTTTCCATGAGCATGCTTGTATGATATTGTATTACCCTTTTACTTAATTCTTCTTTGTATTTAGAATTCAGGACATTTATAATTTTGATTTTGCTAGCTTATATTTCTTTGAAGTAGTCTCTCAAATCATATTGTTTTGAATGTTTTTATGTATCAATGTATATATAAATTTATTTAGTTTGGATATCATTTTTTGAATCAATTTTGTTTTTATATATATATATATATATATATATAAAAGAAATAAAAACATGGAGTTTTTATTAAAAAAAACAAAAATATATATTAAGTATATAATAATTAAAGGAAAATAGAAACATAGATCTTTTCATTTATAAAAATTAGGATTAAGATAAATTTAGACTACGTTATTTTATTATATATTAAAATTCTCATTTTTATTACTTTTATCTCTTCTTTGTTATGGTTAACTTTTATTTTTGTCTTCTTTATTATTATTATTTAAAGTGGAAAAAATTATCATTGTATACTATTTATTATTGTATTATATTTCATCATTGTTATTTGAGGGAAACCACATACGTTTCTTCAAAATGTTTTTAGATCTTTGACCTTTAAAGTATTTGGTCTCAATATATTTTTTAATAATATTTAATTTTAATCTGAGACATAAGACAAGACATTACTTCCAATTACAATTTAACTTTATAAAATGTTATTGTCACTGATCAATTTAATTTTAAAAAACTATTTTTTTAAATTTAATTTATTAATCTATCTAACCAATATACATGTGAATGAATAGTTTCAATCATATCTAAGAGGTATATAATGGCTATTCCTTGCATTGAATGTATAGTTATATATAAATTCATCTATGCCAAGCTATGTCTCGATGCATGCATAAATCATAATAATACACAATTTCATCCACTTGCCAAACTACTTCCAATGACATACATGTGGCCTGTATGAATGATAGAATAATTGAACATTTGTGAAATATAGCCCCTAAAATCATCTATGGTGTGAAGAAATCAACAAGAGAAGGGAATGACCATATAAGGAATGAGTCTAAACCCTATGAATGATTCAACCCAAAATAGGTAATTTGCAATTATGAAGGGTCGAATGAGTATGTTATAGATGTCATTAATGTCATAGAAAAGTACCAACACAATTAAACTTAGGGATGCTCTCATAACCTTCCATGTTTTTAATAAATAAAGGAGTTTTAAAAGAGATTATTACCTCAATGTTTACCTTAGAAATTGATACATGCATGGAAACTGAACCTAGAACCTTTATACCAAAATGGAATGTTGAGACTGGAGTTGTTTTTTACTATCATGTTGGGTCTGAGAATATTGTTGATGACTATGTAGCTCTGGTATATCAGGATCCTCCTAGGTATCTTGAAACCAAGCCTAGATCAATCGATGGACCACCTCAATGATATAGTTCCACTGAGAACAACACTTGGGAAAATACTCTCTAGTACCTAGAAAATTGGGTAATACGACTAAGGGTATGATATAACCTCCTTAGTTGGTTCCCTAAGATATTGGGCCGAGTACTATTGTTCGATCTCGCATGTATATCAGAGAGATATAGAGAAAGGAAAACCCTTTTCTGTAGGAACCTTGAAAATCCTAACCCTTGGGACGGAAACAAAACATAAATGGAACATACAAGATCTATTTTCGTGCAACCTTGCCTCTTACATTCTGGTTGTGAAATTACTACACAATTTTTTGTATTAAGAATTTGGGCATTTCGACACTGCAGTATTATTCAGATCGAAGTGTAACTCTACAGGAGTAAACTAAAAAACAATTATGGGGCATGTCCTCACCTTTATTTGAGACCTATCCCATTGGATTCCTCTTTTCATACTGATCATTGTGATACCTATCATTTTTACCTTTTTATTTCTCACCCTGTGGACCCATACCCTTCTTGACACCCTTATTACCCACTTATCCCATTGGTCTCCTCTCATTTCCCTGATCATGGTGTTATATATCACTTGCATTATATTGTTTTCCTTCGACCCAGCCCTCATGCCCTAATGGCTCCCACTTTCCAAGAAGAAACCAATAAGAAACTGAGTACTGACCTTACTTACCTTTAGGCCTAAGTAAATAAGGATATTCCGTCCATTCATGAAAAAATGGACCTTATTCAAGAAAAGCTCGATAGTAAAATTGTTGAAGTCCATTTCGTTCTACACCAATTCATGAACAAATTTCAGGGTCCTTCCTCCTCTAACCCACCTCTCTATACTGAAGGTGTTGACTCCAACCAACCTCTACACTCTCATTCCAACTCTCTACCTCGTGACCCATGTCTTCCCAAAGTCGAGGTAAACAAATTTGATGGATCAAATCCACAATCCTAGGTTACTCAAATGGAACACTATTTCTCCTTGCATGGTATCACTATTGAGTTAACCAACCTTCATTATGGAATTCTCTATTTGGATCCAAAAAGATCACACTGGTTGAAATGGCATCGAAATGCATGCCAAGGGTATGTTGTTTGGTCACATTTTGTTGTAGAGTTGTCTGAATGCTTTTGTTGGACACACCTACCACACTTAGAGGGGGGGTTGAATGAGTGTGGGGCTCTTTTTCCCAAAACCTCCCTCTTGCACAAAAACTCATCAATTGGCATTCAACATGTATTCATTACCCATTGTTTTCATTTATAACCAGTTATATGTGATCACATATCAAAAACATATATCAACAATATATCATCAACAATTCATCACCATAATGAACACAAAGAACACAAGATGTATGTACAATTTTCTTTTTATTACAGACTACAATCCTTGGGGTTTATCAGCAACAACTAAATAGAGTACAACTCTGCAAGAGCACCAATTCTATAATGCAAGACTCGGCTTACACCCTCAGCACCAACTGAGATGAGGCAAAAATCCTCAACAAATATCAATATGTCAATATGTATGTGACCTGTCAGTAGTGCTTCCCGTGTGTGCACGCGCCTTGGCTCACCACAGCCCGTGTGTGCACACGGCCAGTGTATAATGAAACAAGTGTATGCTTTTGAGCAACTAGGGTTTTGATTTTTTTCACATGCTCAGATCCTCTGCAACCTGCAATCACTTTCTCTTATGTCTTCCACTATCCAAACTGACCCACAGTCAGTCACAACACATCCAAGCTCTCCAATAACTTGCTCATGCTCCACAACAAATCAATATGAATGCTATCTCAATCATGTATAAACAACTAGTATACCATAGCAATCATGTCACTACTGAATCACAAGAGTGTTGCTCACTCCATCAACCAAATCAACCAAACTGAACCACATCATAGAATCCATACCAAGAATGCCCTGAGCATTCACAACACATCAAACAATAGAATCCATCAAGACAATAATGTAACCATACCAGTGTCTGAGTGATAGGTCTGAGGCCATAGAATGCATATCTGGAACCTGCTGCTTCATCCAAGAGCTTGGCACCAACTCAAACACAAATCTACATGATTTTATCCACTCCACGCTCTCTGTACACAGTCATCCCATGAGTACACTCACCTTATACACATCCAACCCACATGTACAGGCACCCTATACACAGATAGCCCGTGTGGGCATCAAAAAATAGGGTTTTCTATGAATCCGAGAATTTTATCGTCAAGATCTCTGACATTGCCAAAACTTTGATGTGTCCATGAGATCCTCCTCTCGCTCTCTTCCTCATAATATATCTTCAATCATGCTCAAGAGATCCACATCAATAAGATGCTCTCACAAGAATATCTCCATCAATACTCCAAAAGATATTCACAAGAAGCTCTTCATTTATCCACAAAATGGATTCTCACCAAAAATGTATATTTTACAAGAGATCCTAGCTTCTTATTTACACTTTCATCTTCTAGGTCACTTAACCCATTTTTAGGTTACTTAACCCATTTCTAAGTCACTCAACCTATTTTCCTTATTTAGGGTTAACTACTTCCCATGAATAGAAAGTTCTCCAATACTTTATCATTTAAATATTCCTTCTTGATTTTTGTCACTTCATTTTATCATTTAAATAATCTTTCTTGATTTTGTCACTTTACTTTATCATTTAAATAATGATTTCTTCTTTTCAATCACTTTGACTTCTTTGACCTTTTGGGGCTTCAAGCCATCATATGGGGGTCCTTCAACTTCGTAGAGCCATAAATCTCAAACCGTGAAGAGTTATGTGACATTCCACATACCACTGTAAATGGCATGTCAAGCACTATCCATTTAAGATAGTTTCATAAACAAATTCATTGATATTCATCTTATTAATCCACATGCAAGCATGGGTCCTCCAACCGTTCTTCTAGGATAACTCAATTCGTAAAGCGTCTTCCCGTGAGGGATTTCACCATAAGGGGATCACTTTGGAGTTCATCCATTTGTGCACCTTATCAACCATGATAAGACAGTAATGATTCATCTTTGCATCAATTCACCACTGCATCATATATAAATGAAAACTCATTGATCCATCTTTATCAATTGGTTTCCACTTGGATATCTATCATTCTCATCAAGGACAATCATCAATCAATCAATTACTTGACATCAATCAATCGAACCATTTACATCAGTGACATATGATCCAACAATCTCCCAAATAATCAAACCATCGGCA
>JASDQU010412274.1:0-10438 GCA_032191745.1 Picea mariana | reverse complement strand
TCAAAGAAATGGAAGTTTTTTAAAGGGGAAGAGAGCAATGGGATTTCCTTCATATCTAAACTCACTTAAGCACAAAATATCACACCATGAGAATAATGTTTTGACAAATAAGAGTGGTTCTCTAACTATAAGAGAGAAAGGAGTGTTGAGCTATGCAATCCTTGTTAGAGGAGGCCGTAAATTCAACAATACAAAAGGAATCTCTAGACAGATCAATTTGTGTAAAGGTGTTACTATTAGCCTCTAACAATGCTAGGGGAGATCATCACTTATGGAAATTAGAGGTCCTAAGACCCTTGATATAAGAGACAAGTTTGGGTATGTTGCAGGGAATAGAATCTTTAAGGGTTTTTGTGAATCACTTTCAAACAATTCCTCAAAGCTAAGTGTATCAATTGGTGTAGGGACTATAGGTGATGGTGGTATTGTGGGCTCATACATTTAAGGTATAAAATAAAACTCTATAGAGTATTTCTCAAGTGGTGTGAGGTATGAAGGTTAGGGCGATGTACTGATGGTTTGAGTAGTAAAACTGAAGAAGGGATTTGTCAAACTATGGAAAGAAAGGATTATGTTTATGCTTAGTGAGGACACCATGATGAACCAGATCCTCCAAATGTAGGGGAGAGAAATGGTTGGTTGTTTATTTGGTTAGTCAATCTCTAATAAATCACTTAATCAGTGGATTAGTAAAGTTTAAGAAATAAATTGTTGGATTATATGCCTTTGTCTCACATTCTAGTACAAGGATGGTTGGATTTTATTTTTAGAACCAACAAGGATGTTAAGAGAATGAAGTAATGGAAGTGGATCTAGGGAACTATGATGTTTTCCTCAAAAATTTGGTTAAGTTGTTCAACCATTAGTTGGAGAAGACATCAATGCAACCTATTTGGGTGAAACTACTAGCATTACCTTTGGAGTTTTGAAATGGCTATATGATGAAGTTAATATAATACAATATTGGTGTCTTCCTTGGCATTGGTGAGAGATCTAAATATTTGGTGATGAGATATGTAGCTAGATTTTTGGTAAATATGGATTTTGGTGAAATGTTACCTGAAAATGTGGAGATAGAAATAACTAAATAGAAACATACATAAACCTTGGATTATATAATGATTCTATTTCATTGTGGTTATTCTCACTAGTATGGTCATCTAAAGGATTCATACAAGAATCTAGTTCCAAATAATAAACTAAATTGCTAAGCAAATAATCTACTTGCTAAGAAGAAATAGTACTTGCAAACATGAGACCAAAAGGAAAAAATAAAGAATGAATTATTGAATTCATTAGAATGAATTGATTTACAATGAGAGAGTGATAAATATATGGATGCTAGCTATGGTTTTCAATCTTAAATTATCCAAATCATATGAGGATGCTATCTACTTGTATATGAGACTAGTTCTAACTAATATTGGTAAATGTCCTACTACGGTTTGTTGGATTGGTGGATTCCTCCCTTCAATTTATTTTCTAGTACTGATAAATTGTTATGCTTCCAGTTTCTTGAAACCAATAAGACATATAAAGTAGGGTCAATCCTTATCCCCTCTCCTTTTTTAGTTGTGGATAAAAGACTAAGTAGAGCATTGAATTCATACCAAAGCAATGGCATCATAAAATGCATCAAATTTGGGAGATCTTTATCTATATCCCATTTTTCATTTATGGATGATGTGTTATTTTTTGGGAATGGGTCTCCTAGAGAGGTGAAATACAATGATATTTTAGACTTATATTGTACAACATGTATGAAATTACATTCTCTAAAATCTTCAATTTCTTTCAATGGGATTACTCAGGGTTGGGAAATCGAGATTATCACAATTTTACCATATAATAACATTGATTTTAATAAGGGTTTGAAATAACTAGGATTTGTATTGAAACATAACAATTATGGCTTTAGACATTGGATCTAGTTATATCATAAAGCTAAGAACAGAATAACTATAAGGTGTAAAATATGGCTTGCAAGAGGGGGAAGGCCAGCCTTAGTCAAATTAGTTCTTGAAGCCATGCTTATGTCTTTGAATTTTGTGCCCTAAATTTGAGTTGGTGAACAAAATCCAGACACATTCAGACTGCAGATCATTCACCTGGCGAGTCTATGGTTAAAGAATCTAATGGAAACTCCACAGTTTCAAGAAGTCATATTTTCATATGGAAGCCATCTTGGCTCAGAGGTTTGCTCATCTTAATTTCTTTGATGTTATTGGTTTTCCAAATGTTGTTCCTACTATAGATGAGTGGGGTGATTACTTGCCAAGATTTAGAGAAGATAGAGATGATAACCCTATAGATCATTTGCTTGAATTCCATGAAGTCATGCCTCAGTTGGGTATACATCATGACGATGTATTAGTGAAAATGTCCATGTATTCATTAGAGGGAGAGGTAGGAGAATGGTTCAGATCCTTATCAATTTCTAGTATATCTTCTTTAAAATATTTTCATGTTGCCTTTCATAATCATTGCAAGAAATATTTTTCAGCTGACCTACTTTTCTAACACTATTGTGAAGAATTTGGATCTTATATTCAATAATAAATTATTATTTCTTCTAATAGTGAAAATGAAAGGGATATTTCCATTGAAGAAGTGGAGGAAGATTCAATTACATATGAGTCTTCTTCTAATTCTTTTATCCAGAAAGATGATGTTGGGCATTACATTAATGATGAAATTATTGATAACAAGGGTTTGGATACATTTTCCATTATTTCATATGTCTCAATTAGTTTTTGTTACGATGAATCTATTGTTATGAGATTTACGAGGAAAATCTCTCTATGGCTAGGGTGAACCACAACAGACAGGTATGACTGTATAAATCGACTCAAATCTAGCATATGCTATATAAACTAATGTGCAAGAGAGGTAAGAAAGAGATCTACCTCGTTCAAACGTTTTATGATGTCCATCATTGAGTAGTTTGACCCAAAGATTTATACCTGCAACAAGTTCTCAACAAACAAGCAAAGCAAGCATATAGTGATAATATAAAAGGTTAGCACATTAGATAGCATAATCCATTAATATACAAAACAAACATGCCCATGGATCATATTACATATATTTGCAAGATATCAATTGGATAGGAAATGATTATTTCTATTAATAAATGATCACTAGAAGTGAAAATATTACAGACTTTCGTGTCGACACAGTTAAGAACCGAGAAACTGAGTTCCTTCCAACTGGGCCTCCACCACTTCAATCCTCCACCAAAGGCAAGCTCATATAAGGGAGACAAATAGGTGCTCCATCAATAAGGGAAGAGCTTGGGGGATGAACATTGTGTTCATACTTAAAGGAAAAAGGGATGGAGACTTAATATGAAGTAAATAATTTCTCCAGAGTAACTTTGCTCTCAAAGTTGAATTCTCTCTCCTTTTTCCATAGCTCGGAATTGGCTTCTTTATATCCTTCAAAATGAAACTAAAGGGCCAAGTCAGAACGTTTCCAGTATATGGAAGGCCAAGGATCAAAGATCTCATGTCGTGACATGGAAACCCAACATTTAATTTTGATTTTCTGGCACAAATCTCGATGTACACGAGCTGTAGTGGAGCATCCAGCGTATACACTTGCTGTATAGCTTGCAACGTGTGTACAAGTGGAAAAATATTTATTTTTGTCTCTGGATTTATCAATTAGGGAAAGTAAGTCTGCATGGGGGAATGGAATAAGGCCCTCTCTGCAAGATTGCATAGGGTGAGGCAAATCTTTCTCTAACAGATGCCCCCTAATGTGTGAGGTCAGAGGAGTATCTGCGATGGACGAAATACATTATAAATAACCTAGAAGTGGAGTGGTAGAGAACAAGTTGGACAAACTCAATTTCTCATTACATTCTGCACTGACTTTGCATACATGGCTGCCAAAAATACATTGTAGATCCATGTGAAAAATATACCAAATAAATGTATGTGGCCATGAATAGGCAAATACAAATGCGATTACATGCTGATAGTTATCATGGTCATGAACAAGGCCCAATAGAAATAGTCTCAAAACAAATTTGAAGATATTTGTATACCATGGAATACAATCTGATCTCCCATGATCAATGAAGTCATATAGGTACTGGTCCAATGAAAAAAAAAAGCAACAACTCAGGAAAGTTGCGGCCAGATAGTGATGTCTTCAAGTCTTATACACAATCTGCCAAAGGTACAAGTCTACATAATGAGAATAAAGGAGTTGAGGTTGAACACAATGAGACATCGTTTGATTATCGGTCATTGATGTATATCATTAAAAAACGTGAGACAAACTACCGATAATGAAAGTAGGTATCAAGGCACCAAGTACATTCTTACAAGTTTGAATAGAGGAGTCGGTGTCGAACACATGAAGAATCCATCGATTAGGAGACATTGATGTATTCCCAACTGTTGATGGCGAGAGAGCCTGTCACTAATGACTGCAAGCCTCAAGGTACTCATAATACTCTAGGTCCCGTTTCCAGAATAAATGGGCTGATGTCAATGGAAAGAGACTCGTTGAAAGGAGATAATTAAGGAATCTCTCATTAGTCAGCATGAGGTACAAAGCATGAGCTTCATGATTTGGTGGAAATTGGATGAAGAACAAGTTCATGAACCAACAACCCTGTGCATCTTTCATGTGTGCCAAGTGCAAGAGGTACACGAAAATGACCCTCTGGATAACAACCAATGATGGAAATTGTTGACAAAGGCAAGGAAACCACCAATAAGGTTAATGGCATCCAAGACACTGCACAAATCATAATGTGTGAATAAATTTCTTGCCGTCAAACACAAGGGAGACCACCCAGTCAACAACCAATGATAAAATGTCGATTGTTGGGTTCAAGGATACCTACCAATGATGAAAGTAGGTCCAAGGTGCATGATAGGACTAAAGTATCATGTGATTCTGAGACAAACTGAGGGTATGGATGACATGCAAAGTCAAGAGTTCTGAGGAGTGGCCGACACAGGTTGATATACTTCCTTTTAACAAGAGCATGAGACATATGGTGGACTCTGGCAGCATAGACCCAATGATAAAATCATGAGATGCAGGAGGTATCAATGAAGTTCTTTGTAGGGACTGGAAGAGTAACTAGTCGATAGAGAAGACTTTGTAACGAGCTCATCTTCCTAAGGCCATGCTAAACCCACAATTATGATGAATGGACTCAAATAACTTTGTTCTCTATTCAAAGGTGACACGATTGCTAGCGATATAAGATAATACTCCCTTCCTGCTCGTTTTTTTTTTTTTCATAACAAACGAATGCTATGATACAGAGGAGGAAACGAGTGTCGCAAGTAAGAAAAACTAGTTCCAGCAGTGGAACATACCTATGCTCAATGCATGGAAGTGCATGTGGGAGATGGAAACTCGGGGGAATGTTCCCTCCTAGGTATAGGGTGTCAAATTGCGAAGGATATAAACAAGGCTCTGCTTGGTTGAGGATGTAAAACTGTCGAGGCGAATAGTTTATAACGCAAAGAGAGAACTGGCTATAGGCTCAATATTGCAAGAAGGGGCATGAGATGCAATCACAATTTAATGCCAAAAAATGTCCTTTTTTATGTCTTTTAGTCTAATTGGTGTGAAAAAAGGTTAAACTTGTGCCAAGTAGACGTCTCTTCAAAACCAATTTACGAGTGTGAAAAAGAGAAGTTCACTTGGTGATCTTTTCATTTTTTGATAACGAGTCGGAAAAGATCTTAACTAAGACTCATGATATTTCAAATCAAATTTAATGAGAGTGAAAGGGAAAAATCACTCGAAAATCTTTTCACTTTTTTAGACGAGTCAGAAAATATCTTAACTAAGACTCGTTTGGGAGTCCACGGGTTATAAGGTCGCATGTTTATGAATAAGAAATGAGGATCAACATAAATTCAAGTACGAGTTGTGAGGGACTCCCAGTCCTATGAAAAAATCTATGCATGGGCGCCAAATGCAGTAGGGGATCTAACTAGGGCACCCATATTTGGTAAGTATCTACCACTTGATAATGACACGACTTTATAGCAGATGGAAGGTTTTGTGTCGCAAGAAATGGGTTCATACCTAGGGCATAAAGAGTGACATTTATAAGATAATGCAAAAATGCATAACAAAATGGATACCTATCCTATATGTTGGGTAATGAACAGACCTTCCCAAGGTGACAAACAGTCGAGAAAGTACTAAAATCTGCAAGAATCCCATGTTAAAACTACAAAAACCAACTCGATCCACTTTTGTATTAGTCCATTAGGTGCAAAAATGGTTTAAACTACAGAAAGTGGATAAAAATGATTTATAAATAGTAATAAAATCAAAATTTACTATACCATTTTGAATTTTTACCCAACTAGTGCAAATTGGACCAAAATTCCTCGAAGATTCAACCAACGATTGTGGGAGAATACAACAACGAAATCACAAGCTGTCTGGATCAGGTAATTCATGTTCTTTTCCTCTTCAATTTCAATGGTTTAAAATTTTGAATTAGGTCTTAAGTTTTTAGTTATTAAAGGCATAAAGTATAGATTTCGGTGTATGCAGGCTGGTCGTGATTAGATCATCTATACGACGAGGTATAGGCCCCTATGTGAACTACAAGGGGTGTATATTCATCCCTACAGAAAATTGTGTGTAAAGGAAGTCGTGTACAGGCATGCAAATGACCAAAATGAAGAGTTCTAACTCAAAATTGTATTGTTTTTGATAGGATGGTTCTTCAATGACGAGAGAGGGAACATGAGGAGGTTGATTCCATTGTAGATCGAGATCCGGTGGGCCAAATGGCCTTAAAGCGATGTGGTTTGTATAGTTTTTGGGCACTCAAAGGAATGAGAGCCTAGGTGAGGTTGTTGGAAATGTTGGTAGGTTACTGGGACCCTGATAGTGAGAGCTTCAATTTCAATGGGAAACCATTGAGAATTGAAGTGGAGGACATTTACTTTTTGACTGGTCTATCAAGCCGGGGGGAGTCTATGAACCTCAAATCATGGGGAGCAACTATCAGGATGAAGATAGAATAATATATTGACGCCCATTGTGTAGCTGTGACTCCTAAGGTAGGAAGTCAAGTCCCTATCTGGGCAATAAACAACCTCAATATGAAGATCATTATCCCATTTTTGACCAGTATCACAGGTTTGACCTCATTGCACCAGGCATCGAGGCCACTCATGTTCTATGCAATGCAGTGTGTGAGACCCACAGTGTACAACTAATGTACCTCACTACTAGCCAATATGAAGAGCCAGTTGACGAAGTGTAAATAGGGGGTTAAAATAAATTTTGGGTTTGCCTCCATCTTGTGTAGTTTCTTTTTCGAGTGGGTTCTAGGTTTGGGACCTAGAGTTGAGATTCTCCCAAGAGGACTTCATGATCCAGCCATGGTATGGTGGAATGAGGTGTTGAGGCGGCAGGGAGGAGGTAGGGTGCGGACACCCTACAACGAGGACTTTTTCTATTGGCGGCGATGACAGGTCATCGCTCTGGATGACTATCCCTATGAGGGGATCGACTTCAAAGGAGATCCAGACATGTCACTTCCACTAAGGGCCGCTTATGGTGACATAGGTATGTCAAAATGTTTTTAAATATTTCAGTTTTTTTGTATTTTTGTATAATTAGAACAAAAATATTTTTGGATGGTGCTTAAGTATTGACTAGACTTTATGTGTTGCAGACATGGGTCTGCGATGACCATAGGGTTTCCCTCAACATTGACGAAGGAACTAGGGAGACGAAGCGACAGGAGGAGAAGCCAAGAGGGTGCTACAAAACGTGTAGGGCAACCTATCACATCTGACTCATAGGATACCCATGGTTCAGGTAGAGGATTTTCCTGAAGCCATGCAGGGATAGGTGGTTGGTGTACCCAGGGCATGGGTATGAATCTTTCAGTGTCTCACAAATTCCGTGGTTTTCTACCATGACACACATCCAGTGCCACAGGCGTAGATGTCATGGGATATTATAATACCAGTTGTATATGTATATTGAGGGTGTTGGCCCCATTTTGTACTATAAACACCATATTTGTTTTGAAATATATAAAAAAGGATCTTCGACTTTACTTATATTTTACAATGTGTACATTGATTAGATGGTTTTCTTTGCTTTTAATTATGTGACAAATGTCAATCTAAAACAAAGTTAGCATAAGAATCAGATACATGATTAGAACTCCTAGGAATATGATAATATATAATAAAATCAAATTGTCGTTCTAAAAGACGTACCTGTAGGAATTGTCGGAGTAAAGTAGGATCACGCACACAGTAACAACCGTTCAACTCACGTACTACTAACTGGAATCTAGGCGAACTTCTAATGAACAAATGCCATGTGAGATAACATCGTGTAAAATTTCTATAACGACGCTATATTCAGCCACATTATTCGTGGATGGCCCTAGGCATACACCTCCTGAAGACACTAGTAGACCCTTGGGTGAGTAAACCACCCAAGCAGCAGAAGCCAAGTTTCATGTATGACGACTGGCCCCGTCTACGAATCCTAAGTAGATCGATGACTTTGTTGACATCTTTCAACCAAGCGAAAACTCGATAAGAAACCTGAAGATGAAAAAAGAAAAGAGATATATACACTAAATTACATTAGTATACAAAGAGTTTTTCCCAAGCCTGGGGCTCAAGCATAATATCATTTCAAGTAGAGCCCATTTTTGGGCTCAGCCAACTTATTCCCTTTATAATATTCTAACTCATAGGCTCCTTTTTCTAGAACACGTCGCACGATATAAGGACTGTTCCACATGGGTTTAAACTTGCCTACCCCCAACGGTTCTTTGGCTTGATTGTACAAGAGGACCAAGTCACCCTCGATGTACAATCAAGGATAGACAAAATTTTCGTACTGGACCTTAACACATCATTTGTTCACCTCGATAGTCGTAGAGGCATCTCAACGCTGCTCATCAAGACTCTCTAGGTATACAAGGTGTCACTCGAGATCGTAAGTGTTAGGTAGGAGCGCGACTGCCAACTTAAGAGAAGGGATTTTGCATTCAATGGGTAATATCGACTCCACACCATGTACTAACTGGAAAGGGGAAAATATGGTGGCAGTATTGACCAAGGTTCGATATGCCCAGAGTGAAGGATATAGCATGATGTGCTAGTTGGATTTACTCTGACTGAAAGTTTTTTGCAAAATGGTCTTGAGAGACTTGTTGACGACCTCTACTTGCCCATTTTCCTAGGGATAATAAGGAGAAGAATGAACATGTTTAAACCCCATCTTAGTTGTTAGTTCTTCCATCATCTCATTCTGAAAGTGACTGCCATGATCAGTGACAATCTCACTCAGGATACCAAACTGGGCGATAATCTGATTGAATATGAAGAAGGTTGTAGTCTTCCCATTGGATTTAATTGTAGGCGTGGCCTCGACCCACTTAGTAAAGTAGTCTATGGCCACAATAATGTGTTGATTCCCCCCAACCGAATTTGGGTTGCAATCAATGAAATATATCCCCCACTTGGTGAAGGGACCAACGCTAATGATTGGATGAAGAGGGGTTGGATGCAAGTGCATTTTCCAAGTGAACACCTGGCAGGGGTGACACTTCTTAACCGCTTCGATACAATCCTTGAAGATAGTAGGCAAAAAATAACCAGCTCGCAAAATGTTTTTGGTTGTCACAACCCTGGATAGATGAACACCACAAGCCCCATTGTGAATTTTTTTTAGGATAGACTCGGCTTCTCCATGATTTAAACAACAATGCAAGATATCATCTATTCCTCGGTGATACAAAGTGTCACCAACGATAGTATATTTCTTAGTTTGGTACCTTATACGTCGTCAGTCATCTCATGAGAGATGATGAGGGAACTTCAAATTTTGAAGATAGATAACAATGTCTCCATACCAAGGGTTAGATGAAGAGACAAGAAAAATGTGTTTGTCCGCAAACGAATCAACATGTATAATGTCCTCATCTCATTGTGGAAAATTAGATATCAACTCTGCAAAGACTAGGGATTTCTTGGATTCGCGGAAGTGAAGTCGAGATCAAATCCTGTAAAATGACAATCCATTTATTCTATTTCCCCTCGATGATATGTCGGGTAATGACATATTGAAATGGATTGACATAAAAAACCACCGTAGTCTTACAAAGTAATATATAATGACACAAACGTTGGACTGCATGAACAACAACCAAAGCTATCTTTTCAACGTGAGTGTAATTGAGTTCAGGACTGAGTAGAGTTCGACTAAGATAGTAAATGACATGCTCATGGAGCTCATCATCCTCCTAAACCAGAACCATACCAATCGTATCCTCAGATGCGGTGATATAAAGCAATTAATCTCTACTATAGTCGGGAGGCTTCAACAGAGGCGCTGACACCAAATCTTTCTTCAAAGCATCGAAGGAATCCTGGGCTCGTTCATCCCAGATAAAAGGGGT
>JASDQU010412261.1:0-10438 GCA_032191745.1 Picea mariana | reverse complement strand
TCCGACCTTTGAGTAGAGCGCAAGCATTCATCATCCCCATAAAGAAGGTCACAGCGATTCACGTGAGTAAAGTTAGTTGGTCTCCGCGCCTGGCACTGTTCATGAAAACTGGACAATTCAGTACAGGCTGTGGACGGCCAAAAAGAGCAAAGTGGGCGGCGAGAGTTTGCTTCACGGCCTAAGAAATTCTTCTTTCATCAATACGGACTAGTCCTCCACTTTTACGTATATGTATTTTTAAGATCTAAATATTTAAAAGGGAGTGGGCTAGTATTTAAAAGAGAGTGGGTTAATTTTGGAAGAAGTTATTTTTATGGAATTTTTTTTGGTAGTGTGGTTTTAAATTTTAGGTTAATTCAAATTTTTTTTTTTTGAATATTTAGGTTGGTTTAAAATGAAATGAGATAAAAATTTTGTAGTAAGCTTTTGAAATGCATGGAATTTTGATACATGCAAAACTCAGATTACTTCTGAAAATCTGAAAATTTGGCAGCATTCAAACTCATATTTTTACTAAAAACAATTCTGTTTACTTTCCAATTAACTTCATTTTAAAATGGAAGGAGAAATGGGAGGTGGATGACCGTTATTGCTTTTGTGTTTTCGTTTCTTTTTCTTTCTTTAATGTCGGGCCTACCTTTTGCGCTGCAGCTCTGAAGCTTCGTACTTTAATTTTTGCAGGCTGCCTCGTGAATTCCTAATTCCTACTGATTGGTTCAGTCTATCGTTCTCGTGAGCGCGCAATTTTTTCTTATGCAAAACAAGCGATATTCTGATATTCTTGACTACTTTAGCATTTTTTTAATAAAGGCATTTGATTGAGAACGGAAGGTGAAAGGGGCCGCCGACAAGATACCTTCCCACAGTGAGGAAGGTGAAAGGGGCCGCCGACAAGGTAAGTTTCCAAAGTAAACTCTCGTCTAACGTTTACTTTAATAGTTTAAAGTTACTTTAATGATGAAAAATATAAAGCATGCTAAGAATTGAATGTTGTCACAGATGGTATATACATCATTAAATATACTCCAATATATATATATCACGGTGATCTTATAATGTATATACTATTTGCGATAGCATAACATTCAATGCTGAGTATTGAATAAAACATGCTAAGAAGTATTGAATATTGTTACAGATGGTATATACATCATTAAATATACTCCTATATATATCACGGTGATCTTAAAATGTATATACTACTTCTTACAGCACAACATTCAATGCTGAGTAATTCAATACTGTAAACTGTATATTACTGACCAATCATGGACCATGGAGGCATCCTCCCTGCTCTATTTACTTAAAAACTTTATGTGAATGCCATTACACCCACGAAATGCAAGCATTGCGCCATATGGCTATAGAGTTATCTCTCTTTATTTATATATTCATTCTTTATTCTCTATAGTCATTTTATTAAGATGTAATAAAATATCCTTAAGGATTTAGTTGTTTTGTTGGCAAATTCAACATGTTTAAGGATTTAGTTATTTTGTTGGCAAATTCAACATGTTATAAAACTGTTTAAATTTTTATTTCCAGTAGAGTTTTGATGTAACAAATTATTCAAGTTAAAATCTCCTTGCTTTAAGTACTGGTTGGTCTCAAGTGCTACTTAGTTATATTTATTACTTTTGAGTAACCTAATATTTTTACCTAGCATATCATTATTGTGTATGCTTATTTTTATTCAACATATGTATATTGAATTTTAAACAATAGTAAAATGTTTTTGTATGAAATTGTGATTAATATGCTTGTTGTCTAAAATTATTGAAGGCAGGTGATAAAGGCCAAGGGTCTGGAAAGGACTAGATCAAAAAAGAGGATTAAGATTTCTGAAGCAGTTGAATGACAAAGGCATGACAAGTGTTAATGAAAAAGAACATCGAGGATGATGTTCTTTTGAATGGGGAGGGGATTGTAATACCCATGTTTCCCTAGCTTGAAATTAATCATTATCTATGATTACCATGCTATGGCATGTGAACAATGTCAATGTCTCATTGTTTAGATCGCCAACAACTGGTTGTGGGGGTGAAGCCTTGAAGTACTAGACATGATATCACTAGAGGAAAGAGTGAGAAAACTGTAGAGAGGGTTCATCATGTCAAAATGACCCAATTCTCTTTGCTGAAATAATGAGCCTGATCCTGATTCCAAGAAAAAATTAATTTATGAGAAAGGACTGGTGGTTGAACAATCAATTACCCCAATGAATGGAAGCATAGAGGGTCTCGCTCAGGAGATCGAAAATTGTCAGCCTAAAGTACCACAGAGTGCAGTTTCCTGTAGGCCCATATTGACCCGAGTTCCTTCTGACAGAAGGAATAGGACATGTACAAAACCTTCCTGGAGAGGAAAAAGGGGTGCAAGAATACACACAAAGGTAGATGAGAAGGAGACCATGCCCACGGGGGGAGGGGAGGGGGGGGTGGGCATGCAATCTGGATATGCTAAGAGAAGAAAAATACTAGAGAAAGAAGAGAGTGTGTGAGGCTCACCAGTTCATAAGAATAACTGAAAGAAGAAGTTGTTCTCACTACAGAGAGAAACAAAGGAGGAATTCGGTCTCTCAAGAAGAGAATTGCTTAAAAGAATGCACAAGCACATGCAATATAAAGATCACGGAACTCGTGGAAGAGTAATGAAATGGAGCATAGAAGACCCGAAGCCCAGAATGAAGCAAAAGAGGGTCATGGGCATGGTGTTGGCTGGAAAGAAACCGATGCTAGAAGGATAGGTTGTCGAGGGACAATGTAGTTGTGAAGGGACTCTCTTGTATAGAGGAAATCCAATTGGGAAGGCATCTGATAAACCCCTTGGAGGCCTTGAGCTCAGTGGGGAAGAAGGGAGAATTCTATTATTGCCAGACAAGTGGAGTTTTGAAGAAAAAGGAATTGTGTGTTGTTGACCTACTAGACCAAAGATCCGTCCCTAGTTAGAGTAATAAGATCACGATATTGATGCTGAGGAAGCATCTAATAAACCTCGTAGATGCTATGAAAGAGAGAGGGTCTCTGAGAATTTGTAGAAAACTAGACCTGAGAAAAAGGTTGCGATCTTGATGCTGAGGAAGTATATGATAAACCTCGCAGAGGTTGCGACAGAAAGAGGATCCATGAGAATTTGTAGAAGACCTGAGGAGCACACCGAACCTACCTTCCCGTACTCCAATGTTATAATAAATATTAAACATAATTAATTATACTATGGGGTAATGTAATTACTTGTATTTTCGTGAAGGCATAATACATGTGGGACCCTCTCTGCATCTTTGGCATTCAGGATTTTTGGGGGTATGTTCATACGAACATGATGAGGAACCTCGCTAATGTCAGAAGAGTTAGGATTTTATCGAACTTAATAATTCTAAGTCCTCATTTGATATATTTAATTAAATTAATAGGCCAATAAGAGCTAGACAACCATCGACCTCTGGTTGAGTGAGTCTTTGTATGCTATGATGAGGTGGCATGCCAGGTGATAGAGAACCACGTGGGTGCCACATGGCGGTGAAATACCCTAGTCGGTAAAGGCCTAAATAACTTTGAAGGACCATAACTTGCATTCCATAACTCAGATTTGGACAAATTTATAGTCATTGGAAAACCCTCATCGAATCCAAGGCGATGTAATCCTAGTTTCATGGATTCGAGATGATTGAGAAAATATAAATTCTTATGCCCTGTCCCTTAAAATGATATCTAAGGTGTTGGGTGTGTTACAAAGTGGTATCAGAGCAGGAAACAACACTTGGCCTATTTGGGCTCACAAAAGAGTCAAGTGGTTTTTCTTTCTTAAAAAACTTTAAGGGAGAGGGCACCCTACCCTACCCTATTTAGCAGAGCATGATTCAAACATAGGCCTGGATGGGCTAGAGAATAGTCATAAGACTAGTTTACCAAGGCTAAGATGAGCCCGTTGAGAGTATTACTGTCATATGGAAATTATCTGCATAAGTTTCTTGAGGAGAAGGATATAGATTAAAATTCAATTGGGATCTTACCCAACGAGATTGAATCATGCTAGATTGTGCCAGAAGAAGCCTATCATTTCTTTTGGGAAATGATAGCCAGTTCTACAAAAGTGGGATTATGTCGAGGGACATTAATAATAAAACTTGGATACAATTGGCATAAATTTATTTTAAGGAATACTTAAGTCCAGAAAGAAAACGAACTGAATAAGTGGTAGGAGTTGGCTAAAAGTGGGCTTAATGAAGCTTATGTTAATTAAAAGTGTTGATTAAATGAAGGATTTCCCATTGGGAGTACAATCCTCCATGTCTAGAGGCTTTATGGAAGTAGGTGAGATAAACATACTTGACCTGTCATAACTGAAAAACTTTCTACTAGGGTAATCCCTCCTTGTAAAATAAAAGAAGTCATGTGGATTGAGAATGAACCTCATGGAAGAAGTGGAATGACATGAGCAAGTTCAAAAGCTCATGGTTGTGCTAAAGCAGTGTAAATCCCTATTAACTAAGGGTAGGTCTATGCATGAAAATACAAAAGGTAAGTAAGTGGAACATGTTTGCACTGCAGACATGGGTACAATGCTTGGTGCACAAAGATATGTTGAAATGCATATCAAAAAAATAGAGCATGCATATAGCATGCATATATACTTATTATAGTCTACCATTGGATGTAAAATATGGTGACGTCATGGATCATATGGTTAATGATGATCTAACTATAGTAGCATAAGTAAAATGTTGATGATGTTGAGGAAGCAAGAGGAATGGGTTTGGTGACCATTTTCTGAAGAGGGAGAACATGTGCAACTCTTTGGTTCTAAAGGGAACTAAGAAACAAATTTGTTTATGGGTGTGGGGATTGTTGGGCAACGCTTTTCTAATCAAGCTGATAAGTGAAGCTTCAAAAATATGGGTGATTAAGTGAGAAATCACAACACCCTCCCTTCCTTGGTGGATAGAAAATTAATCTGCCAGAATTCATGTAGGAGGAGGAGAGTAACCTTCATCCCTGGTTGTTGATGAATAGAAATAATAATTATGGGTGTAATGGTTGGGGATGATCTACATGTACAACCTATCTTATGTTTTTTTTATGGGGATAGACACAAAAAACTAGAACCTCTACAAAAATTAAAAAAAGGAAGGAGATGGACTTTCTTCCCAAGACTAATTATGATCTAAAGATGCTCTAGAGTTTTGTATTAAAATACTTAGTAAGTAACAGAATTCAAAATTGTATTTCGGATTCAAGGAAATAGTCCAAATGTTAGTAGACATTAAAATTCATGATAAATGAGGTAAAATGGTTAATTAAATATTGATCATGAATGTGGTAAGGGAAATTTTGGGGCACTTCTAGATGACCAATGGGTCAGGTTGACATCCATAGGTGGATGGTATCCATATAAGGTATGGCTTGATATTCTCAAGTAGTAATGAGAGGGAATCTAGAAAAGGATTACTTTGATAAAAATGTATGTTAACCAAAAATGGTTTGAGACATGAAAGAGAATCTTGATAAGTTGTGTTGTTTCCTTGGGCACTGTTGGAATTGCCCAGATGGTATTTCGGTATTGTTGAATAACTTTATAGTAGTTGAGGCAAATATTTTTTCTTCCTAGTTTTTGTCGCATGGAAAGGGGGACATATTTATGATTATGTATGTTAAACTTGCCATGTGGATGTCATGTGAATGACTACAAGATATCAACAGAGAGGGAAGCTCAGTGTTGAGTATCTCTATGAGACTTGTCATAAGAATGGTAGCAAGATCCTTGGGAGGAGGATATGGAACTCTGATATGTCCATGTGTATGAATGACATGGAATAGGTGCAAGCAATGAGCTTCCATGATGAATGTTTGTCTATATGTTTTTATATGCTTGAGTGCATGGATTTAATGCATTGTGAGGTTTCTTGATATGAAGACTTATATTAATACCAAATAGATATGAATGATATTAAATATGCAAGTGATGCATATGTATGATGTAAGAGTATATGTATACTAAAGGAACGATATGACTGCCTAAATGAGTGAAATGTAAGGCATGAATTTCACTTTCGAAGATTGAATGAATACCGTGGATGCATGGATGACTCTATTTTGAAGAGTCACGGAAGTTTTTCTTTGAATGATAGTGTAACACACCTGACCCATAAGTACTCTTTTAAGGGATGGGGAATCATGATTTCTATTTCCTTAAAAATCTCAAATCCTATTTTTGGGATTTCCATCCTCTTCTGCTCACCACGAGCTTTCCAATGACTACTTTCATGCTCACATCTGATCTATGGATTGCAATTTATGGCCTTTCAAGGTTCTTTGGGCGTTAATGGTCAAGAGACATGTGATGCCCATGTGGATTCATCTTATTCGTACTATTCCAAGGTCCTACGAAAAAACAATTATTGAAAAAAATGTCAAATTTTGAACTAAATTCAAATGTTAATTGGATGAAAATGCAAACAAGAAGCTAATAAACAATTTATCTAGCCTCTTATGTCCTAGGGAGGCATAGTTTCACCATTGAGAGGAAATGATCATTTTTAGTAATTTCCAAAATTTGGAAATGTGTGGAATCCACCAATGGAGATATCCAAGTCATTGTAGAGAACTACAAGCATGAGACCTTTGGGAGGAGGGTGAGTATTGGTTCGTTCTTGAGAGTTTGGAAGCACAGGATGCATTGTAATAATGAAAATTGGTTTGGTAATTTATTTATTTATTACCCTACTGTGGTGCGCTTGGTGACATAGATGTGCACTGGTGTGTAATGTTCAATGGCACTGGTGAGATTTATTTGGTGTGTGTAATTTTTATTATAACATATGGCAGTGGTTTTTAACATTGAAGCATAGGTGATTTATTGTTTATGTATTCACTAGTGTGTATGTACCTTAAAGGCATGATGATCAAAAACCTCCACAAAAATATTCAGTTGCCCGCCTCCACTAACAATCTCTACTATAAGCAAAGAAGGGATATATTTTTGGGGGAGATTCTGTAAAAACCTCTACAAGAAAGTGTTCTCCTTGTAATGAGTGATGCTTGCACAATTAATTGCAGGAACAATTAGATGGATAAAAGTACGGTAGTCTAAGGTGCATATTAGCTAGTAGGTTGAATAATTGGATCAATAATACCTAAGGATTGACTAGAATCATAGAAGCACTCTTGATATGCATGGATATTCAAGATACGATTATGAAAACCATGATTGACAGTGGAGGTCCTCGCAATTTTGTTTCCATCTTAATTGGTAAGAAAGAAAGGATTAAGAGTGTTTGATGGTGCCTTAGCTAGAACACATGTAATGCATTGATTTAGATCAACACATGTAGGTTGGTATAGAATCTATATACAAGAGCTATGTATGGTCTTGGTTAGTGAGACTGGCTGTTATAAATAAGACAATAACAGTGAAAGGTATAAGGAGTCTAGAAATTACGAACAAACAAAAATGGAATTATTATGCATAAATGAGGATGAAAGTATATAAATATTGGATATAATGAAATGAAACTATGTAATTTAGGTTGCAGAGGATAATTGCAAAGGAGGAAATTATGGAAGCCTCATATGCTAGAAGGATTCTATCAAAAAATAGGAAACAAGGGCTTCATAAGGTGGTGTGTGGCTCATGTGACGGGAAATCCATTTTTGGTATAAATTCATATATATTCTTGGAAGGGTTATAGGTTACAAACCAACAACTTATGTGTGAAGAATGTGTTCAGAAAATAATGAATTTTCACTCACTTGGAAGCTACAAATGGAGGAATAAAACATTCTATAGTATGTAATTGTCTTATAAAATTGAGTTGAAGTTGATTGAGAATAATACGATGGAATCAAGACCAAATTCCATAGTTATATTAATCTTATAACAACTAAAGATAAGGATAAGGGATTCCATGATATAGATTCCTAAACTACTGGAAGATATTGCATCATTGAGATAAATGATTCCAATAATGAATGTGAATTGCTAGATGAAAATAAAAGTAGGTAATGATGACTGCATCTTGAGTGGACAAGGAAAGCAAAGGGATATCTATTTTGATATGAAATGTAATGATAGTAATTTAATAGTTTGTCATCTAAGGGAATTGTACATCTAAATCTTATTTTTATAATTATTAATTTATGTAAAATGACTCTTTTATCGATGTATCTTTACATTTAATAAAACAATTGGTAATATAAAATAAAATACAATGATCATGGTTTGATACGTACTTGTTAGCATCCCTACACAATTTCGCTATTGAATGACAAACGACACTTTCTGTAGCTTCCTTCACCTCATCTTGTAAATATGATCATTTGGAGATGATTACTGGATTATAAAAGATGTTCATCAATTCTTTAAAATTTACACTTTCGTTTTGTTTCATGTTTGATTCATGACTGAAAGCATGAATCAAACATGAAAACTTAGCTTCGTATTATATTCCTATTCAAAACATTCTATTAGAGGGTCATTGTGCTTGTATCCATTCTATATCTAACACTTGAATGACTTACCTTTTGAATGTTGATATGATTTCTATATACTTAGTTGGTTCACATTTGAATTATGAACATTTTTGTATATTTAAACCCTTTGCAAATGAACTATAGTCGTGCTAGTCATGAGAATTAATGCGCAAATATTGTACCCTGTACTTAATCCTTTTGATGACAGAGAAAATTAAAAAGCTTTTCATTACAGGTTGAAGGTTTTTCATGCTCTCTATGCAAAGGTTTCATTACCAAGTATGATCAAGAATCATGACCAAACCCACGGTGTTTATACTATGATTTCACAAAGATTTTGTTTTGTTTGTTTCCATTTTATCCACTCGTATTTATTTCTTTTACTCCTGCCATCTAAACCCAGAGTTGTCTCGAGTCGCCCCTATTACAGTTCAGTCATATTTGTAATGGCCCCTGTTGTTCAATTGTAGCCAAATGGCTACCATGCACTGCTCTATCATGATGATGCAATAGAGGATTTAAGAGGTCAAGGCTGGGATGCCTTCATCAAAAGGTTCGAAGGTTATAACCTCCAAGTGGCTAAGGGATTTGCGTAGAATTTTGATGGGTGTAGGGAGAAAGTTGGAGATATCCCGTTAGAGGTCACTGAGGAGTTTGTCAGTGAATCCATAGGGCTTCCATCCACCGACGAGAAGTGGTTCAAGAACTTGAAAATCGAAGAAGTTCCATGGATCCTCTTCTTGACCTCCAGGAAAATTTATTGTTGTGAGAAAGGTATCCCTATTTCTTTTATTAAACGTAGGTGGCATGGTATGATATTGATCCTTAAACAGTTTGTGACCTGTGAGGGTCGTTATGGTCTAGTTTTTCTCTATCATATAAGGTTTCTTATGCACTTCATAAATTTTCATTTGAATGTGCATTTCTATTTGTTGAGAATCATGTACAAGATGTCTAAAAGGTATAGAAAATAGAGCCTTGACTCTAGTCTCTTTCACCATGGCTTAATTAAAATGTTTTTGGTTCACCGTTTGACAACCCTGGGTGATTTTTGGGATGAATTTTTAACTAGAAATGGCTTTTCTATAGCCATTCCTGTAGAAAGCCCTATTTTGGGTGAACCACTAATAAGAAATCAATTTGACATTTCAAGTAATGAGACAAAATATCTAAAGAGAAATCCTCCAGACAAGGCAATGCCCAATCAATCTTCACATGAGAAATAGGATGTTGGTTCCATTGAAACCCTTATTCATGAATTAATTTCTGGACATAACGCCACTATGAAACCCTGTGTCGACGAATATCAGAAACAGTCAAAACAAACACACACAGCGTTAGGGTTTCATAATAAAAGAGTTGGTCAGCTGATTTCAAGAAAGTTAAGAAATCGAACTAAACCTCAGTTGAGCTCGATCAACTTGATTGAGGTCAATGAGGCTTCAGATCCTGAAATTGAAGAGTTCCTGGCTAAAGAAGATCTGAATTGTCAAATATCTGATCCAACTCAACTGTATGACTTTGTTAATAATCTTCCACCGTGTCTCGAGGGTAAAGATGGGTTTACTGGTGTTAAGCTTTGTCAAGGGCACATCACAAGTAGTATTGATACAACCAGACTTGATTGTACATGTTAAGAACCTAATACTGAATACAAAGGCACTACAACAGATACACAAGAACAATATGCAAAAATCTTCTTTATTACCATCAAACCCTTAGGGTAGGGAAACACCATACAATGGATCCTATTATGGAAGGGATCCTCTCCTGTTCACTTGCCACTTCGAGGGGGCATTCTCCTATTGAGCTTCAGTTCCAAATACAATACTTCTCTTCATCTCTCATTACATTGCTTGAACCCCTTTATATAGTGCTACCATCACCTAAGAACATTCTAGAGGAGGAATCTTCTAGAAGTAGAACCTTCTAAGAAGTCCTCTTACATTTATTATATCTAACTACCATAA
>JASDQU010412260.1:0-10438 GCA_032191745.1 Picea mariana | reverse complement strand
GATGAGGTTTGGACATTACGATTTTATTGTTTTACCTTGTGGACTAAAAAATGCCCCTGGGGTATTTATGAGTTTGATGAATGGGGTGTTTTGAGAATACTTGGACAAGTTCATCCAAGTATTCATTGACGATATTTTGATTTACTCTCAGACGTTGGAGGAGCACGACGAGCACTTGCACTTGGTGCTACAGTGTCTACGAGAGAACAAATTGTATGGGAAGTTGTCCAAATGCTCGCTTTATCAATCGAAGATTCATTACTTAGGGAATTTCATATTAGGCGAAGGTATCGTCGTGGATCCCGCAAGGGTTGAGGCTATTATGAAATGGCCTGCACTGATGAATCTCCCCGAAGTACGTAGCTTCATGGGTTTAGCGGGATACTATCGACTGTTAGTCGATGGTTTTTTAAAGATAGAAAATCCGATTACGAAATTGTCGAAGAAGCACAATAAGTTTGTTTGGACCGAGAAATGCGAGGAGAAATTTTGGAGGCTCAAGGAGTTGTTGACGACAACATTGATACTAAATGTCCTTGACTTGTACGTGAACTTCTTGGTATGCACTGACGCATCCAAGGAAGTCTTAGGCGGAGTCTTGATGCAAGACGGTCGAGTGATCGCTTACATCTCGAGAAAGTTGAGACAACATGAGGAGAACTATGCGACACACGATTTGGAGTTGTTAGCCATTGTTTACGCCTTGAGAGTTTGGAGACACTACCTTATTGGATGGAAATTTGAACTAAAAATGAACCATTGTGGACTACATCACATCTTTACGCAAAGCGACTTGAACGTGCAAAAATGGCGTTGGCCATAATTGCTTAGCGAGTATGATTTCAAGATTACTTACATAAAAGGGGCAGTGAACATTGTGGCAGATGCATTGAGTCATAGACCACACATCTATTCGCTGATGCCTCTTCAGACGAATATACGTGAAAATATTCTAACTTTACAGTGCGACAATGACTGGTACAAAGATGTCAAGGATTTTATCGGACAAAACATAATAATGGTACCAAAATTTGAAGGATTTACTATGGACAACGACGAATTATTGATATTTAAAAGTCAAATTTACGTACTGCCCAATGATGAATTGAGGAGTTTGATCCTAAATTAGGCTCACAGAGCAGTGTACATGGCTCATCTAGGAATCACAGAGATGAGTGAAAACATTAAACCCTTATTCTTCTGGAAAGGAATGAAGGCAGACATAGTCAACTTCCTGGTAAGATGTCTAGAATTTTAGTAGGTGAAGGTTGAACATAGAAATCCGACAGGATTACTATAGCCACACACAATTCCAGAATCGAAATGGGAGGTCATTTCTATGGATTTCACTGTTGGATTGTCATTGACAGGAAGGAGACATGACTCGATTTTTGTGGTAGTCGACACTCTGACAAAGAGTGATCATTTTATTCCTGTGCGTATGATGTATCAGGCACCTGATATAGCTAGAATTTTCATCAACGAGATTGTGAGGATACATGGCGTGCCTAAGAGGATTATATCCGATCGTGGATTGATGTTTACTAGACGATTTCAGAATAGTTTCCAAGAGGCCTTGTGAACCCAACTTAACTTTAGTACCGCATATCACCTAGAGATATATGGGTAGACCGAATGAACAAAACAAATCTTGGAGGACATGTTGCGCATGTACATGATGGACCAACAAAAGAATTGAGAGGAATTCTTGCCACTGGTAGAATTCACATATAACAACAGTTATCAAAGAACCATTAAGATGGCACCTTTCGAGTTTCTTTACAGGCAACCATGTCAGATGCCTTTGAGTTGGGATCGGCTTAAGGATAGGGTCCTGGTGGGACCAGAAGCGATCCGAGAAATGGAACACCAAATGAAAACAATAAGACAAAGTACCAAGGAAGTGTAGGATTGACAGAAGAGTTATGTCGATGTGCACTGTGTCGACCGTAGTTACGAAGTTGTCGATCGAGTCTTCTTGCGGGTGAAACCACATAAGAGTTCAATCAAGTTTGGAAAGGGTGTTAAACTCTCTCCTAGGTTCATGGGACCTTTCGATATTGTGTAAAAGAAGGGGCTCATGGCCTACTGACTAGCCTTGCTTGATTCTTTGAGGTGTATGCACGGTGTGTTTCACGTATCTGTTCTGAGACATTGTATTAGTGATCCTACACATGTTATTGACATGATTTCCTTGCGGGTATCTGACAAGGGTGCACTCAAGGCTGATCCAATCCGCATCCTGGATCATCACATTCGACAACTACGACATCGAACAATATATCAGGTCAAGGTCTAATGGGACAACTATAGTCCGCACTCGAAGACATGGGAATACACATATGATATGTGTTAGCAGTTTCCATTTTTGTTTGATAGATAGACTTATGATACTGTGATACACTTTATTTCGGCACCTATATATTGTGAAACTTCAGGATGAAGTTTAAACCAAGAGGGGGTATATGTAACATCCTGCTCTTGTGCGCACTGAGAGAAATTATTCTTTGAGGACATTGCTTGCAAGTGATTTGGATTATTATACTATTGGTTGTTTGATTATGATTATGAGATATTATGGATGTGATGATATGTTATTTTGTTGTATTTACATAGACAGGTGCTATTAACTGGGTTATCCTAAGTGTGCAGGAGTTTGGACATTGAGGATGAAGACACATCGATGAAACCCATTGGACTCCAGATCGAGTCAGGGAGTGGACTATTGGGTTTGAATGTTGTTGATGTGACATATGTACATATGATTAGATGTTATGATGATTGATTATTATTGTTGACATGATTCATTGATGGATGCAGGCTGACGATATCTTGCTGACCAGACTCACATGTGGAGTATAGGGGTCACACAGGACAACCAGAGACTTGAGGGAGAGGTGTAGTAGCACCCCTGGCACAGCCTACTAGCACTTCCACCATGGCTCGAACTGTAGGTTAATGATTAGCTAATTCGAGAAGACTCACGATGTCATGAGGGAAGACTGTGATAGTCGCTCATGATGATTCTAAGGGGCACGCAATAAGGTAGGGGCCTTATTCCTTAGAGGCACTTACTCTCTCACAAGATCACCTGGTGGAGTATTGACTCCAGGGGTTTGATGTCTACCAAATTCAGTCAAGAGGTGAGTGGCACCCTTGGAGAACATAGTGCATCTTGAAGGGCATGTCATGCAAGAAAACCAGAAAGAGGCGAGTGGCACCCTTGGATCACGTAGTGCGTCTCGAAGGGAACATCGCGCAAGGAAAACAAAAAGAGGCGAGTGAAACCCTTGGAGCACCTAGTGCATCCTGCAGGACACATCATGATTTTAACTGGTTAGTGTATAAACCTAGTCGGCCTTAAAATGAATGATGTGATAAGTAACATTTAAAAACAATTTTCCCTAATAAAAATGTTGCCCAGCCTAGTGAAATTAAAACCTAGGTCTAAGTAGAACATGTGGTAAAACAAATAAAATAATAAATAAACATGTAACAAGAAGGGGGGTATGTAAGAAATTCAAATTTGTTTATTAAAGTCAAAATTATAATGGAGGATTAAATTTCTAAAAAGGGAAATGGTTGTTTTTATCTACACTTGTTAAATTAATTTTTAATTAAAGAGGAAAAAGGCTAAAAGGTTTTTTTTATCTACATTTGCTAAATCAATTTTTCATTAAAAAGGAAAAAGAGGGAAACTTAAAATAAACAGGAAACTTAAAGGAAAAGGGGAAACTTAAAGAAAAGGGGAAACATAAAGAAAAAGATGAATGTCTAACTTAGTAAGGAATCTTGCCTTGGGAACTTGTTATTTATGAAGTCAACTAGGAATTAAGTAAGGCGTAAGTCATTTAAGATTTGTAAGGGAATATTGGGACACCGAGGAGCGTTTTTACGAATACTTTTAGGTGGGTGAGGGAAATAGGAATATTTAATTAATTAATAAAATTGATTTTTTGGTGCAACTAGGGGATTTTCTCCCTCCTTATGAGTGTTTAAACTCTGCGCTGAATGTTTAATCCTTGAGTGTTTAACTCTACATTGAATGACTAAATCCCTGAATGTTAAAACTCTGTGTTTTGATTGTTTCATCTCTGATCACCTTGGCTCCTTTCCATTTACATAGAGAATCTCTATACAACGAATCTATACATTCGCGAATCTATGCATATTAATTTGGGACACCTGGACTGATATTTTCACAACAATTTATTCTAGTGATAATTTATTCCAGCGAATTACTACAGTGAAAATTTATTCCAACGATTTTACCCAACGCTTGATTGGTATAATCTCTGTGATTTAATAATAAATCTTAGCCCATTATTTGGTAAAATCTTTGTGTTATATTACTTACCACTACGAAATTTTTACTCTGTGAGTTTATTTTTGATAGCTAATTACTTGGCACATACCTAGCATTCATGGCACTATGTCCTTGGCACATTACACCAAATCTACACCACAAATTTAATGGCACAATGCACATTTCTTACTCCATGAATTTAATGGCATGATGCAAAGTTCTTACTCCACGAATTTAATGGAAAATGCACAGTTCTTACTCCACAAATTTAATGGCAAATGCATAGTTCTTGCTCCACAAATTTAATGGAAAATGCACAGTTCTTACACCATGAATTTAGTGGCAAATGAACAGATCTTGGTCCATGAATTTAATGGCACAAAGGATTGTCTTTACTCCACTATTTACCCAGCGCTTTGATTGGAAGGTCTCTATGTTTTTTTTAATATGTTAATCTCAGCGTTTTAATATAGTGACTACAATTTTAACCTGTAATGACTATGGTTTAATATAGTAACAACAATTTAATATTATGGATTTCCATATCATGGTTAGCAATATCATGGATAGAAATATTCCTGATGGCGAATTTATATGTAATGTGTGACATAAATTTTATATCATATTTTAGACAACAATATCATTATTATATATATATCATTAGTTTTACCAATAGATTATGATCAAACTTGTTAATGGACAACGATGCATTTATTTATGTATGACAACGTATTTATTTTCCATAGATGACAGGGTATTTATTTTCCATAGATGACAACGTATTTATTTTCTATAGATGACTATATATATATATTTTATTTTTTATTTTATTTTCTATAGATGACTGCATATATAGATGACAATGTATTTATCTTCTATGTGAATGACAACGTGAGTGTATATATAGATAACAATGACTTCATATATAATAGACAAGAAGTTAAATATAAAAGACAACATTCATATGATTAGGCAACGATTTTATTGGACAAAGATTTCATTAGATAGAGATTTTATTAGACAACGAACTTATCTGTTGATAGACAACACCTTTATACTTTTTATAGACAGCATGTCATCTATTTATTAGACAACCACCTAATGTATTCAATAGGCAACATAATTATTTTTTTAGATAATGATGTGTTTAGACATAGATATATATGATTAATTCCTTCATTTACACAACGATATCTCATTTATGAAATAAGGTCCTCTTCTAAATATTAAACCTCTGTCTTCTTCGAAGAGGAATGAAAAGAAACTTTATCCATAGAAATAATGAGATATTGAGCCTTTAATGAGAGGCTTCCAGTTATTTTCTATCTAGGTACCCCCATCTTGGAGAATGGACAAATTCTAGTAAATTTCGCAATTAACCCTGGATCGACCAAGGCTAGAACTTTCCTTCTAGCTAAGATGGGAGGTAGGGCAACTTTGGGCATTTATTTGAGCTTTTCGATGAACTGTGAGGGTTGATTCTTAGCAAAATTCATAGAAGTGGCCATCATTTCTTGGAAGGCCTAGGCACCTTCGTCAGGGGGGCAGGCCCCCCTACCCATCAAGCGACTCCATGAATGTGAACCATGGCCAATTGCGCACATCTTAAATACAATTTTTTGAACATTGGTTATTGGAAACTATGAAATAACTCTATTTATTTTTTCCACTAGAGTATATTGTTAGAGTGTATTGTCAAGAATATCCATGACATTATTTTTCCATATATAACAACAATATATAAACCATTTTTAATTATGTGATTGTATTATGTGATTATACTAACAATCACACCCTTTTGTATGATTGATGACACCCTTTTGTGTGGATGTGTGTGGTTGTACAACTAATCTTGTTGTCCACTCCCCACAAAACATTCAAATAAAATAATGAATTTTGTTTTTATGATTGATGAAACCATTTTTCTTGGTTGTGTGGGGTTGTTCAACAAATTATGTCATTGTCTAGCTTTCAAATAAAATAATGAATTTCACATTTTTTTAAATATTTTTTTAATTTTAAAATTTTAAAAAATAAATAAAATATATTTTATTTTTATCATATTATATAAAGTATAATTTTAAATTGTTTTTAATTAATTAATTTTTTTTTTAATTAAAAAAAAAGATAATGAAGATTTGATAAAGTGAAAGTTTAGTCTTTTTATTATATTATTATATATGGTTATATTTTATTTACATAAGAGTGGTTATATTGGGTAAGAACATGTGTTTCGTCCTTGTAAATTACAGGTTTAAATCCAGCGGGGTAAGGTATGTATATCTCAATGCCATAAACAAGGAATCTCATACACCAATTTAATGTCTAGTTTGGCCATAACCTTAAAAATAGATTATTATTATTATTATTATTATTATTATGTAATAATACAATTATATGCAAAAATATTGAAATTAAATACCAATACAAGCTAAACTAAACCTCTAACCTTAGCTTTCATTTTTATAAACTCTCATGCTAAAAAAAATAATATATGTATATATATTTCCAATGCACCATGGTTCTATCACCCAATTGTGTATATGCCCACAAATCCACACACTTATGGGATTCCTAAGGCTCAAGCCAAGACCGTGGAATGCAACAACTGTTGGGATTTGGTGACAACGAATTCCTCCAAGGATGGATTTGGATACTATTATTCTGCGTTGGTTGCAACTAAACTAGACCAAGTTAGAATATGGATAGGAGTGCATTTAATAATTCGTTTCTTGTGTAAATGTATATAAATTCATGTAATCCCGTAGAGGCAGATACGACAGAGTGAGAGGAATGAGAGAACCTGGAAATCTGTTGTAATATCCATGATCTGATAATAAGACAACCGATGCCTATGCTTGGTGGACATAGCCCAACGTTTGGGTGAGCCACTTGAAATCCTTGTGTTTCTTATCTGTGTGATTGTTAATTATCCTATGTGAATTGTGTTTTTCGCATTTGCAATTCTAACAAGTGGTATCAGAGTTGGTTGGAGGAGAGGGTGTTGAGGGAATTAAATTCTCGGAGGAGCCACAAGAGTGAAAACTGTGTATAGTGCGTCAATTTCCACATCGTTGCAGGGGCCTCCTCTTGGAAGGTGCGAAGTCCTATAGGATGACCTTCTATTCCTTGAAAATTCATGAGCATGTTGCACCCTAGCTATATCGGGAGGGGCGACGAATACCATACATCATCGTAACCTGGTTGTAGTTGGAGGTGCGATGACCCATACTAGCACGTTGCAGGGCACTCACTTCGGTTGGTGCGACGACTCCTTAAAAAAAATCACATGTTTTTTGGAATTTAAGGCATGGTGAAATGACTTTTTCCTTTAAAAAAAAGAACGGTTTAAGGTATGACATCATAAGGGATATTTAACTATTATTTTAAATAGTTGGAGTTTCTTGGTGGATTTGATAAAATGTTTTTTATTAAGATATACAAATATTTTTAAATATTTTTAAAAACCTTTTTCACCATTAATTTTTGGGTTCAACCTTTGAGTATAAGGTTACATTATTTTTTAAAAGGTCTTGGTTATTATAAGCAGTGATTTGGGCATTAGGATATTTTGTGCTAATGGCTAAGATGTAGAGTTCGAAGTTTGAAGTTGAAAAGTTCAATGGTAAAAGCAACTTTGAGCTCTCGAAGCTCAAGATGCGAGATTTACTGGTGCAACAAGGGTTGCAAAAAGAATTGGCAGGCAAGTCAAAGAAACCAACATCCATGATGAATGAGGAATGGGAAGATTTGGATGCAAAATCTCTTAGTACCATTCGTTTATGTCTGGCGGATGATGTTTTGTTTAATATCATAGGAGAGAATACAACATCAGGCTTATGGAGCAAGTTGGAAAGTCTATATATGACGAAGTCCTTAACGAGTAGAATCTACTTGAAGAAATAGTTGTACAGTTTGTGGATGAAAGAAGGTACAAAAGTTTTTGACCATTTAAATACCATCAATACCCTTATAGTTCAATTGACTAGTATGAAAGTTAAATTCGAAGATGAAGATAAGGCTATTACACTATTGTATTTGTTTCCTGAGTCTTGGGATAATCTAGTCACCTCTATTAGCTTTAGCTCAATAGATGTTTTAGATTATGACTCTGTTGTGGGAGCTTTGTTGGATGAGGAGATGAGGAGAAAATCTAGTCAAGAAACCTCAACTTTAGAGGTGATGTTGGTCAGAGGTTGAACTAAAGAGAAAAATGAAAGAAGTTTTTCTTGATCTAATTCAAGACACAGAAAGGGTAAAGAAAAATGTTGGTATTGTGGCAAAACATCACATCTCAAGAAAGATTGCTGGAAAAGAAAGGAATCTGAGGAAAACTCTACGAAGGAAGCAAATTTGGCTGTAACAAATTCAGGTATGACTGATCAAGTTTTATCCTTTTCTAGTAATTTAAATATCAAGAAGAATGGCAATCAGATTCAGGTGCCTCCCACCACATGTGCTCACATAGAAATTGGTTCATTTCTTACCAATTTGTTGATGAGGGTGTAGTGTTTATGGGAAATGGTATTCCCTTTAAAAATGTTAGGGTTGGCAGTATTAGAATTAGGATGTTCGATGGTATTGTTATGGAATTAACAGATGTTAGATATGTACCTGAGCTTAAATCAAATTTGATTTCATTGGGAATGTTGGATTCTTGTGGATATAAGTATACAGGTCAAGGTGGATCACTCAAATTGTCGAAAGGTAGTTTAGTAGTGATGAAGGAAACAAAGGTTGATAACCTTTATAAGCTGGAAGGGAGTATTGAAATGGCATCTGAAGTGACAGATGTATCTTCTTTTTTATGGAAGAAGCCTCAAGGTCATAAGAGCAAGAAAGAATTGCAGGTACTAGTAAGCGGTAAATCGTTTCCAGACTTAAAATCTTTGTTTCTGAATTCCTGGTTGTTTTCTATCTCTACAAGTTATGATGGTGGTATAAAGGGATGTTGTGTGTGGGATCCTACTTCTCACAAGATCATCATTGACAAAGATATAGTATGTATGAAACAACCAAAAGGGTTGATTCAATATCGCAATGGTAAATTTGTTTGCATGCTAGATAATTCATTGTATGGCCTATTGGTACCCAGGGAAATATACAAGAGGTTTGAATCCTTCATAGTGAGTCATAATTTTTCAAAGGGTAGGAATGAATATACATTTTATAGTACATTCACAGTCTTGATGTTATTTGTTGATGATAATTGATGCAAGACAAAGCATGGATAAAATCAGTAACAAAATGACTCAGGTGGATAGGACAATTCAGATGAGGGATCAAGGAGCAACAAAACAAATTATGGGCATGGAAGTACACATAGATGGTAATGGTAAGTTGTGGTTGGAGTTCAGTATGAACATTGTAAAACTAGTTTTTATCCCTCTTTCTTTCCATTATAAGTTTTGTTCAAGCATAGGTCTTGTCTATAAAGAAGAAAAGGTTATGTCTCGTGTAAGTTCAGTAGGAGGTATGTTGTATGTGATGAAATGGCTAAGACCACATGTTTCACATGCTAATGATGTTTTCATATACGTGACAGATTCAAGGGTTGCAGTGGAATGGGTGCTTCAGTGTTTGAGAAGCACAAATGTCACCTATAATGGTTACACCGAGATAGTCTGTGATAGTTGTAATGTATATTTTACAGGTGTCTTGGATAGAAGGAGATCTATCACTAAATATGTCTCACAACATAGTTGTGGAAGACATGTTGGAGGTGGAGTGATTCCTCAGGAAATCCAAACTCGTGCAAGTCACACAGGCGAGATCATGAAACCAATTTTATTAGAGAAGTTGCAATGGTGCTTGGATTCTCTTGGATTGCAAAAAAGGTGATGAACCAAAGGAAGGAGCAAGGTATCAGGTTAATTTTTTTGAAGGTGGAGATTGTTGGGATTTGGTGACAACGAATTCCTCCAAGGATGGATTTGGATCCTATTATTTTGCATTGGTTGCAACTAAAATAGACCAAGTTAGAATATGGATAAGAGTGCATTTAATAATCAGTTTCTGTAAATTTATATAAATTCATGTAAGCCTATAGAGGCAAATACAACAGAGTGAGAAGAATGAGAGAACTTGCAAATATGTTGTAATCTCCATGATATGAATAATAAGACAAGTGAT
>JASDQU010412253.1:0-10494 GCA_032191745.1 Picea mariana | reverse complement strand
CAATATCAAAGAGAGGAGTCCTATTGAGGTTGGTGGAATTTGAGATCCAAGATATGATGAGAGCATCCATGTCACCGATGAGGAAAAACGAGAAGGTGGTGACATCGAGACATAAAGGAAGCATGTGGATAGGGATGGACACCGATATAATTAGGATTGCGTAACAAAGAGATAGTTGGTTCATGACAATAGATGAATTGATGATGGCATGGACATTAGAATGTGAAGTGAGAGCATTGAGAACATAAAATGTAAGTGGTTACAAATATCTTTGAAGAGGAATGGATGTTGTTATGAATGTGACATCGTGCATATAGGGATACATAGAAAGAGATGTTAGAAATAAGATATAGATAACAGATCATTGAAGAAAAGGAGGCGTCCAAGATTGAAGCGATAAAGTTTGAAAGATGTGGCGTTTCTCTGCCATGGCCTTCAACATTGTAGTATAAAATCAAGAGTATAACTAGAAATAAAGTTTGTAGACATAATGATCGAAATTGCACTGAGAACAAAATACAGACTTGATATTGTGGAGAGAACACAAGAAATTGTATGGAGAGTAAAGTATTATAGTAAACTATATTGATATGTACACAACAACACATAATAGCTAAACGGTGGTAACTTATGTTTGAGAAGTGATGCGACAACAATGCTCATTTAAATAAAAAAAACCACAAAAAGAGGTTAAAACTACATTTTATAATGATACAAAAAATTTATAAAAAGAAAAAACCCTAAAATGCAAGAACTTTAACCTTAGCATGAAATTAAGGTTGAAAGTTGAACATAAACCTTGTTGGAATCATAACTTTTCATTAAATGCTCCACTTTGAGTCTTTTCTAGCTCAATGGAAAGAACATCCCAATAAATTGGGTACATAAAATTTAGGGGTGATAGCCTTGAAAATGAAGGACTCCAAAAATGTATTGAAAAATCATAACTTAAAAGCAATAAGATCCATTTATGAAATTGCATGGATTGCCACTCTAATCACAATAGAAAATAAAAATGTTAAAATTAATAAATAAGAAAATTGTGATTAAAAAAAAAATTTAACACCATAAAATAGGAAAATCAACAAAATCATACTTTGAAAACGACTTCACCCATAACCTTCATGGCCACTGAAATCACAAACGGTAAAGATAGAATAGAAAATAAAGATGCTCAAAATACCATCGATTGATAAAGAAGAGGATGCACTCATTGTGGTTATATACTCAATCTATAACCATTCATTCACACCATAATATAATATATGGAAGCGCATTTACTCTATCATTTATAATACACAATGATTATATATATAATATATGGAAGCGCATTTACTCTATCATTTATAATATATCATTTATATAATCATTGTGTATTATAAATGATAGAGTAAATGCGCTTCCATATATTATATTATGGTGTGAATGAATGGTTTTATATATATATATATATATATATATATATAAAATCATTGTGTATTATAAATGATAGCGTAAATGTGCTTCCATATATTATATTATGTTCCATATATTATATTATGGTTTGAATCAATGGTTATAGATTGAGTCATGACTATGAATGTTTATTAATTCTTATTAAAAAATTAAGAATGTGATCATGACCATGACCATGAATACCTATTAATTAGGATGAAGATGAGTGGATTATTGTTGATAAGATTTTTTTTTTTTAAAGAGTTATTAAATTTTTTCTATGGATATATGTATATGTATATGTAGTAACTCTGCTAAATTTTGTCTATGGATATAGTTTAAATCCAGAGGGATAGGATATGTATATCTTTGTAGATTTTACTAGTCAAATTGTTGGGTTTAGGGAGTTTCATACACTAATTTAATGTCTGGCTTGGCCATGACTTTAAAAATGGATTATTATTATTATTATTATTATTATTATATACATATATGTTATATTGTGCAAAAAAATAAGACTTACGTGTATGGAGAAGGAAGAATAACTTAAATGTAGATTTGTGTGTAAATGTACTGGAGGAAAAAGCCGAAACTAGGTATCAACACAACACATTGATCTATTTGAGAGTTCTTCAGTACTACAAAATGATTTGAGTGCCTATCTAGGGGGAACCATTATTTGCTGCAGCATCACCATTGTGATGGAATACCATCTTCCCATAAACAATTTCCTGCAGCATCAAGATTGCAATAGCATATTGTCTTCTGTCATGACACACGACTTGGAAGAACATTATTATGATGAAAATGTTGTTGCAGTAGAAACACGTGTGAGTACAACATGTCTTCCTGCAGCAGAGGAGAGGACCTTCCTGTAGCATTACTATGTTTTCCAATCAGGGAGGAATTGAATATTAACACATTGGAAGAACTAAATTGAATGTGAACTTGGATGGTTGTAGTAGACCTACTAAATTTCACAAACTAAATTGGTTCAATCCACAAAATATGATGTGGTTGTCCATGCAGTGAATAGAGGGCCTTGAGGCAGACTTTTAAAATGCAAAGGTGATATGGAAGATTTGGAATAAGTTTTAAAGCAAATACTAACCTTTTTCTTTGTTTTGTTCCCTAATTATCTTCTGTCATGTTGCATTCCTGGGAAATACATTTCTCATGTCTGAGCCAACTCGAACCCAGATTTTCATTATTTTCAAAGCTTTAATTTACAATATGGTATGCATGTACAAGCTTATCTTTATTTGTTTATTTAGAAAATTCTCTCTAAAAACACGCAACATCAAATTGCTTAAGATATTTGAATATTACAGTGCCATTGCAAAATCACTGCTTCATTATGTTTGATTTGTTCCAAGAATGATTACAGGGAGTTCAATAGACGTTTTACATGTGAGAGAGACCATCTATAGAATTTTTCTATCACAACCCATTGTAATTTTTTTTAGCAGTGGAAATGTTTACTTTACTGAGGAGGCACACCATGCTCTTATGTCCATCTAAAAATTTTAATAGAATTAGGAGAATCTTCAGAACATAAGAGTTAGATAATATAGCAAGATTTCTAAAATTCTAACCTTATCCATTTTTTTGTTAACATTATTCCAAGATTTCTAAAATTCTAACTTTATCTGTTTTTAGTTAATATTATTCCTATGCAATTGAAATGCTTAAAATGGTGATTATCACCAGAGAATTGTATTTTCTTGTGTTTATTTTTTGCACTTGTCTCTTCTTGCAGGGCAGGGATAAATGGTATGTTTAATTAATGAGTGCAGATGTTATAAGGTCCCGGGGATGTAATACTGTAGTAGAGCATTTAATACTTTATATGTTAGGATCTGATCAATGTAGGCATAATCTTCTTGGACTATCAACCTATACCTTACATCTTTTTGGGCTTTCAAGATGCACCCTACAATAGAGCATTTAATACTTTATATGTTGAATAAACATCATCTCATCTAAAACACCTTTAAATCGAACAATATATTCAAACATAACCTGCTGCTGAATACCAACATATTGTTTTCAATATTGTTAACCACCTTGAGTCACTTGAATATTGAGCTTATAAAGGTGGCCAACATGTATCTTAATGAACCTGCATCTTCTCCCGTGAAGGAAGCGACAGTGAAACCTCTTCCTATATTCACGTGAAATAAATGTGTCCCAGCGATTTGGATTAAAAACCAAACATTTTAAGTGGGCTTGCAAGTGTTAGGCCATCATGGATCCCAACGAAGTGTACCTTGTTTGGGGATTAAGTATTGTTTCAAATAATAAAGTAGAAGTATATGGGTTGTAGTAAGTATTTAAAATAGTTAAAGGTATATTAATTGAGATTAGCACAACCACATTATAAAAGTGATTGATATATTGGATATGTGTCATTTTTATTTTCTCAAATAATGGCTCCATCTGAATATCAATCACCACTTTTATAATGTGGTTGTGCTAATCACTTCATTGACAACTATTGAAACATCAACTTCTGTTCCATCCAAGAGTTTCTGAGTAAGTAAGTCATTCATAAGTAATTTATGATCCTGCCCAGATTGTAACACAGATTCATGTCGTTAAGAACTTTCCACGTGATCGTGGCTAATTTTGTGCCTTTTACTTTGTTTGATGCATGGAGATCTCTTCTATTTGACAAGTATTTTTGTTTCTTCCACTGTAGGCAATAGCTCTTTTATGTGTCTATGGCATCTCCAACTATGGAAGCCCTGTTAGCCTTCATGCACATTAAATTTACAGTTCATTAGAATATGTAAACCCTGCAAGATAACTACAGTATTTTAGTTTGCACATTTGACAATCTAAGTGCAATAATAATCCATGAAGTGTTAGCCATATGAACACCAATTATTCATGAAGTACTTAACATAAACATAATGATAAAAAATAAGAGAACATATACCGGCGTTGAAATATTATCAACTGTAAGATAAGATTGGCCATTTGATGTTGCAAATGTTGAAGTAGGATAAATATAAAACAAATTTTACCATTTCGAAATTTGTTTATCATTGTTGGTTTACACTCTTTTGTATTCTGACCCTGCAAGAACAACAACTAGTGGAGGCATGATTGAATCGCAAACGATCATAATTCACGGGTCGTATGAATCAGACCAACATCCATTATTTTGATGGTTATATCGAGTGATCAATCACAAGAATATATAACTCGTATACATTTGGGTGAGTATGAGCTATTGTCAGCCTGTATTTGGGATGAGTATGGTGGATATGAATCTGTGGCCGCAATAATTACAGAGTGTCTTGGATCTCCTTGGTTTGGATCAACATTCATGGGTCTTATATGGAAGTCAATGTCTACATGGTTATGGTTAAAACCAATTGTCAAAATAGTGAAAACCCTAACCCTAAAGCCAAAACAATGACAACCCTAAAGACAAAACTGTGAAAAAAACAGATACACAACCCTAAAGCCAAAACAATGAAAAAATTGGCGTGCTAAAAAATTATATCAAAGTAGATACCAAACCTTCAGTTCCTCCAAAATTATTTGTGAGTGCGGACGACATTTCTATGTAACAAACCTTCTGGAACTATGCGTGTGGGCCACATATCTCTATAATTCCACCACTGAATGGAATTGATCGGCCAAGCGTATATCTGCTACTTAATGGACCAAATGGAATTGATATCCATTTGGAATGGAATTTATGGGCCACTGAATGGAGTTGATAGATGCGAAATCATTTAAATAAATTCTTTGAGTCGTAAATCGTTTAGAATGGAATTTATCGGCCACCTAATGGACCGAATGGAATTGATATACGGAAAACAATGGAATTTAACGACCACTGAATGGAATTGATATACAGGAAACCGTTTAAATAAATTCTTTGAACCTTAAGGTGTGTTGAGTCGTGGCTAGAGGAAGTGAATGCTCCATTAGATGACTCAACATACACAACTTAAAAGCATCTCTATATTTGTCATTCCACCACCTAAATGGGAGACAGATGTACTCCACGACTAAGTTAATCACAATTAAATGAATTCTTTAATAATCATTTAAATTTGGCAATCAAATAGCCAAATTTATGTGTATAAATCATAAATATGAGATAACCATAAATCATTTGGTGTATAAATCAGAGTTGGGAGACAACCCTTTAATCTCAATACTTGAACAAAGTAAACAAGAGACGAGTTCATTTACCAATATTAAATACTACTATGTCTCAAGAATAATAATAAACTAGATTGGTAGGTTAATATTGGATCAATTCTAATTAATGGGAAATACAAAGGCACATTTAAAGCTATTACTCTGTGGCCTCAAACCAAAGACATTCAGCTAACTTGTCCAAAGGGTGAGTTAAAGGAAGATAAAACCTAAAGAGTAAATAAAAATTGTGAATCAAAACTCTAAACCAAAAAATGCATTTCCAATAAAGCAACTAGCCACTATGTCATTTGTTAATTTCTATGTTTTTCATAAGAATACCATGCATATACTATAAATGTCCCTAATTTTGTATAATGTCCCTAATTTTTGTATAAGGACAAAGTCCAGTTTTGTTTTAGGCTTGTAGTAGAACTTTTTTTTTTGAATGGCTATTTTGAAACTCCTATTGTGATGTAATAATTTATGTTACATTTACTATATTTTTAATCTCAATATAAATTTACCCAATTTTAAAATAGCTTACCTCACATTCAATTTTGTTTTCAATTTATTAATTAATATAGTGCAACATGAAATATTTTAAGGGCCTCCATCTTCTCCATCACGTCATGATCGAGATGATCGAGATGCGTGCCTGGTTGGTTTGTCCAATTGGGAACTTGGGACAAGATTCTTTCTTTTAGCCTACCTTTTTGTTGATACGTAATATATATATATATATATATATAATTGCGATGATTCAGCATCCACGGAATGTACTTGCCAAGTCATGTTCACGAATAGCAGCACGTGGAAGAAAGCCACTTGTGGAGGTAATGTGAAGAACCACCCCTAAGTTATAATATGAAAGAGCCCAATCACATCTAGATAGAGAAAATCTGGCTTATTCTATTTCCTACTATATGTTATAGTTTTTTATCTGGCTTATTCTATTTGTTAATTTTTCATGTTTGAATTTGTAATCGTATGCATAAATTATGAATTTAACTAATTTATTTGCTTGTGATGGTACTTAATTATTTCGCTATGCTATTAAGAGTTTTAACAAAAACGTATATATACCTCTAATCAAGGGTGGTGGGTGTCGATGGTAAATTCTAATTAAAGTATAGAAAGAATTAACAATTGCTTGGGCATATGACACACCACAAATAATGATGTAGAGGCCCTTGTAGACTATGAACGCCTTGAACTATTGAGTGATCGAACCAAAACTGAAGTCATAGTCATTGATGATTCCATGTTTATGTTCAAGGCATTGAAGCTGGGTAGAGAACCCTCCTCACCTAGTGTCCTTATAATTAAAAAGAGAACAATGTCATTGATCCAATAATTCCATAGGATTGAATTATTCCAATTGATGTTAACCTAGAGTTAGACATTATGGCCAATGTAGAGGTGACTCTTGTAGAGGATGAACTTTCACTTTAAATATGTGATGGGATTAGACAAGACTCCAAAACCATCCCATGACAAATAACAAAAAGGAAAAAAAGAATACATCGAATCTTTTGAGAGGGGGAGGAGGAATAAACCCCCCCTCATGTCGCCTCTTCCATTTCATTACTCCTCATATCATAGAAATGCCAATGAATGATATTGATTCTATTTAAATCCAAGCATGGGAGTGCCTAGTGTCACACCGATTAAAAAAACATTTCCATTAACCCAACGATTCTATAGGATTGAACTATTCCAAGTGAAATACTCACTTAACTCAGAGGCAGACATTATGGCCAATGTAGGGGGCACTCTTGTTATGTAATGGGACTAGGAAAGACATCAAAACCATCCCATGATGAATAAAAAGGAAAAATACAAAAACATAAAGGTTTGGGGTGGTTCACCCACCCACCTATCCCATCAAACTTTCAAGAGGGAGAATAGGAATAAACACCCTCTCCTACCACCTCTTTCATTTCATTACTCCTCACATCATTAATGGATGGTATTGATTCTATCTGAATCTAAGAGGGGAGGCCTAGCCACTATCTCTATCATTACTAGCTATCATTTATTGAGCTGAGAGTTTTAATGGGGACTTGTGTATTAAGGAATGTGGCTCTTAGTTCTTTCATTCATTCCTTGTTCTCTCAAAGTGTTCAAGCATTGGGTCTTGATGAAAAATTGTCTCTGGTGCTTCAACCTTTGTTGCATTGATAGATACTCGTTCCACGATGCATTGTTGTCGTTGTTATCACTTGGGTAGGGGGGGAAGCTTTTGGTTTTAGGAGATTCATTCATTAGTGTGTGAAGGATATTGCAAAGGTCCATGGGAATGTGGCGTATTCAGTGTTCGTGGTAGAGAAATGGAAATCCCAGTTAGAGATAGAACCTGTTGAAACCAACAAGATGAGGAATAGGTTCAACGTGGATGGTGGGAAGAAACTTTTATATTTATGTGAATTCCTCCATTAGTTTGTGAAGGATATGGAAAATATCCATGGGAATGTGATTTACTCGACACTCATGTTAGAGAAATAAAATATCAATTAGAGACACAACCAGTCGAAACCAACAAGTTGAGGGATAGGTTCAGTGTGGATGTTAGGAAAAAAATTATAAATCTACATGATTTAGAGCAGGAGTCTTACTCCACCCAACCATCCTCCTAATGAAATACCTTGAACTAAGGGCCTATCTCTATTGTCTTGGACTTAGTGGTTTGCTACATTGGTTGTGATAATTGCATAAAAATGTGTTTATTAATAATGTTTGAATATTAGAATCCTAAGTGTAATTTCTCTTGAAAGCAATGTTTTGATAAAAACACTAAAACATGTGACTTTTTGGTCCAAAACAAATTGGGAAGGACATGTGGTAAGGAAAACTAATAAGAAGTTTTGACATGCATATCATCAAGTTGTTAATTCAAAAGGAGATGTATATATTTAATTGTTAATTTAGAAAGAAGATGCATGTTTATGTATATTTGGTTGCTACTTTGGAACCAGACTTGCATATATATTTATGTATGTAACCTGGTTATGGTTCTGTTGCAAGAAAAAACATATTTGTTGAATAAGAGTGTGCCTAAAGCATTAGGTAGCTTGATTTATATAAAGCCCTAGTTAGCTTGATTTATATAAGATCCTTTTTGAAAGGAAATAGGTTGACATAAACAATGTTATGGATGGTGTTATGGTTTTGGAATATATGCTTGTTATAGTAAGAGTAAGTCTTATTTTATAACACCATGCAAGTTGGATGTTGCCACTTGTGGAGGATGATTAGTAAAAGAAGGAAGTTGGGGACTCTGTTGGCATGATAGGTATTTGTTCCATGGAGACTCTAGTGAAATAACAATAGGCATAGAGGAAAATTAGCTTTGATCATGACCAAACATTTAGTGCCAAATATTCTGGACAGGAAGGGCTTAATGTGGATTGGCAGAGCTGAAATTGCTTTATGTCATGGTTGGATCCAAGAAAGTTCTTTTGGCTTGCATAACCTTTCTTAATAGATGCATATTTTGACAATACAAATTATATATCATGATATCAATTGGTTAATACATATGAGCATTTCAAAGTGGGTTTTCTTCCTTGTGAATGTTTGTCGCTATATATCATAGGTATTGATTTGGCTTATTCTATTTGTTAATTCTTCATGCTCGGATGTGTAATCACATGCATAAATTATGAATTTAACTAATTCATTTGTGTGTGATCATGTTTCATGTTTCCACTATGATATTAAGATATTTAAGAAAGAGTATATACACAATGCAAATAAAAATATTTATAAATAAGTATTTGAGATACAAGTGTTCCATTTCTTCAAAAGTGTAGATAAAAGAGTCAACTATGTTACTATAGAATTGTAAAGGGTAATGATAAATGAGAACTATCCATTTCCTCTAAACATTATTAGTGTACACTAATCACTAGTAATATGGAACGACTCTAATCAGGGGTGGTAGATGTGGGGGGGATCATTATTGATCTTGAAGGATAGAAAGAATTGGGATTTACTAGGGGAATATGAAACACCAAAAATAATGAGGTGGAGGCCCTTGTAGCATATCAAGTCTTCCTATTGTTGAGTGATCAAACCATGTTGAAGTCATAAACATTGGTGATTCTATGTTTATAACCAAGATTGTAGCTTGGTGGGTTAGCTCAAGTGGTTGAGTGTTGTGAATTCAAATAAGAGATCTTGAGGTGAAGTCATTGGGTTGACTATATGGATATGTTAATAATTGATGTTCTCGTTGGGTAAAGCATACTATAGTACATGCTAATGATTTACCATGATTACCACGTATTGACGATGGTGAAGTTTCCAGGGGTTTCCCATGCATTGTTACATGGGAAAAAAATTATTACATTGAAGTTGGATAGAGAACCATCCTTGCCTAATGTCAAAATAATTAAAAAGAGAACAATGCAATTGACCCAATGATCCTAAAGGATTGACCTAATCCAAGTGAAATACTTGCTTAACCAAGAGGTAGCCATTATGGCCAGTATAAGGGTCACTCATGTGGAGGGTGAACTTTCACTTCAATATGTGATGGGATTAGGCAAGACTCCAAAACCATCTCATGATGAATAAAAGAAAGGAAAAAATAAAAATAAAAAGGGACTTGGGGGGCTAAATTTAGCATACCCACCTCTCCCATGAAAATCCCCCTCCCATCACCTCTTCCATTTCATTAGTCCTCGCACCACAAGAGCATCAATGAATGGTACTTGTTATCCCTGATATCTAGGGATAACTAGGAGATCATGTCTCGAGGCCCACAGGTCCTAGACATGGAGTACCGAGAGCAGGATTGACCTAAGCATGGCCCTGGAGGGCCCATTCTTCTTCTTCTTCGCCAGACTTGTCCTTTCAGCAGCAGCAGCTTCCATCACCATCGAATTGGACTTG
>JASDQU010412252.1:0-10439 GCA_032191745.1 Picea mariana | reverse complement strand
AATGCCAAAAACCCTAGACATCCAAAAACCTAACCCTAGGAGATGAAGCGCCAAAAGTCATGTGGGCCCCGTTTGGGTAAGTTAGTACATCAACTTCTCGGGGTCATAACTTTTGCATACGATCTTCGTTTTAGGTGTATGATAGCTCATTGGAAAGGTATCATCGAGGAGATTCATTTTGGGGGCTCAATCATGCCTTCAAATATCATTGAGAACGTCTATCTCTAAAAACCTTCATTTGGGCCCTCAAAATGGCCCCAGAAATTAAAAACTGCTAAAAATAGTAAATTGTCAAAATTGCCAGAAAATTGTTTTGAGCCAGTCGGAGAAGGTGGGTGGCCAACGATATCCACCTGGATCAATAATTCCACGAAATCTTCCCAAAACCCTAATGTAGACTATGTTCCAACCAAGAAATTTCATCTAAGATCTTAGGCCAAGCAAGTTGAAAAATAACAAGGCTTATTGAAAATATGGTTGTATGAGAGACCAGTTCAATTGGATTACATTGCTCTAGCATAGAATGAGACATTATGGAATCACTAATAATAATAATAACTAAAACACTAATTACAATATTAATATGAACAATTTGATCTCCACTACTACATAAATTGTATTAATAAATAATGACATGATCTTCACTTATTTGAATCTTATGTTCTAATGATGAATCATTCTAAAGGTTTGAAATATTGACAATTTTTTTCTCTTTGGGGGTTCCTAGTGAAGGTTTTATGGACAAAGTCCTTCTTATCATTATCATAGTATAATGCAAGAAAGGAAATTTTGGAAGGTAAGAAGAGTACTATTGTTGGTGCCCCTAGAGTAAGTAAGGCCTCGCATAAGTTGAAAATTTGATTTTTCTCTCAATGAATATTAGGAAGTTTGAATTTCCCAAAAATAAGGGATTCATTAGGAGCAATATAAATAAATGTAGGGATGATGTGTTTTTGTTTTGAGAAACTATGATAGGAGTATATGATTTTAGGAGAGTTTAAAACCCAATATTCCTAAGATGGATACTTGAAGTGTTAGGAGTTGTAGGTAGATTTTTAGGTATTATGATATGATGGAGGAAGACAGTAAAAAAGGTAGGTAATTATCTTAAATTTTGTGGTAAGTATGGAAAATGTGTGGGGGATCATCCTTGATCTCAAAGGAAAACTTCAAACAAATTATGCCTAGGGTTTAGGAAAGTATACAAATAAAAAAGTTGAGGCATGTGCTCTTTTTTAGGGTATTCTTCTAGCAAACAAATTTAGAAAAAAGACTTTGATTGTCATACGAAAATCTAGCACAATAATCAAATTGATGCTCTTGAAATCAACTCCATATAATAGCAAGCTTGCATATATCATAGATCATACCCAAAAGGAGGTCTGCAAACTATAAAAAGACTCATTTTTTCATATTTTAAGAGAGAACAACTATCAAGTTGGTTCTCTTGCCAATGAGGCCACCACTCTCAAAATAAGGGTGTTAAGGAAAAATGGGGGTTGGCACTATCAATCCATACCTTAAACCTCATATTCCATGCATATGAAGGCATGTAACATCATAAGAAGTCACCATATGTAACTATACCATTGCCACTCAATTTCAACCAAGATGCTTAGATAAAAAAGGACCTACCTGTTTCCCTCATGCTTGAACTAAATACTAGTCTTTCTCTTGAGCCACATGGTGAGGTTTATCAAGGAAAAATGGGATCATGGAAATTTGCAAGGGATAAGTGAGCAGTTCTATCTAGATGAAGGCTAATCTGTCGAAAAAATTCCTAGTAAGAATTTCCATTAGCCTTTGGATGGTATTATGGAATTTGTGTTTGATGGTTACGGTCTCAAGGCATGCTATGTGCATGGATATTCCTCCATTATAGCTCTTAGATATTCTTTGAGTGTATTTTTTTTCATTTTTATTGCATCCTTGGTCAGCATTTGGCATCTGTCCTCCAAGCCTTATGGGTTATACTTTCAACGAGTTGTTGTATTTTGGTGTTTTGGACACTTTCTTCTAGGAGTATGGTTTTCAGTTTGGTTTGGATCTGGTCATTCAGGTTTATTTGGATTCAAAAATATATGGATCCTTGGCAGTCTAGTAGCATTGTGTGGCATGTGGTGTAGTGGGGTTTTTCATATATCTTGGATTTAGGGTCATCCTAAGAGGAACTTTGGGCCCCTTAAGCCTCTTGTCAAGATATAGTTGTTTTGTTTATTTATGTGTGACGTATCCATGGACTACAGGAAAGCCAGATAAGTTCAAAGAGTCCTTCAAAGACATGAATAATCTATTCAATGTAATAGAACTTATCTCTTCTTTATAACTAAAAGAGTACATCAAAATGAGCATCAGTACACCTCTCAAAATGCCATAGTTATGAACACTTTGGTCAAGCAAAAACAACAAATAGATACCTTGGAGGTATAATGCAATATGTTGAGGAATATGATCCTTAATCTAAGAAAAAGATCTCAATCTACTGATTTTGATCATGGGATGTCGAAAAATTCAGTTCAAGCGAAATTCAAGGAGGAAGACACAATTCACCATATGAAAGAAGACATGGATCCAGGAAATCAGGACTCTCTTCCTTCGAATATTGGGTTGGAAGAAGCCAAAAATCATCATGTTTTTCATTAAATTTTATGTTTATTAGAGAAATTAGAATACTAGGTATTTTCCTAAGATTTTATACTTTTAAGAAATTTTGGGATGTATTAATGGTTGACGTTTGCAAGCTCTATTTTTGGCATATAAGAGATGCCTATTTTGTTAGGAAACTCAGGCCAGCATTGGTATGTACTCTTGTTATTTAGCTTTGCTACAACCTTTATAATATAAATCTCCTTAGTTCCGGTTTTTTTTTAAATTATTTGGTAGTTATAAGTTCTTTTCTAAGGAATTGAATCAATATTTTCAATCGGTAAACATCGATGGTCCATATACTCAAAGGAAGGGGTTTTGGGAATATTTGTAGCATAAGCCTATTTTTCATAAAATAAATCTTATTTTTGGTGGAGACATGAATTTTGTCCTAAGGGATAGTGAAATCTGGGGGGGATGGTGGTTTAGATCAGCTGCAAATTTTATGAAAGAGCATTTTGAGGCAAAGAGTTTGCATTATGTAGAACAAGTAAAATGTATCCCTACGTGGCCAAACAAAAGGAAAGGTGATGAAGGGATGAAAAATAGATTGGATAGATTCTTTAATCCTAATGTCAGAAAATATGATGGACGAAACATGGATAATAAGGGCATGGACTAGAATTAGGGGTCTTTCAAATCACATACTAGTTTTGTTGCATGGATCAGGGGGATGTCAATCCTCCTTCCCCCTTCAAATACAATCCTTCTTAGACTAATTATGAAGAATACAAGGAGATGAATAAGAAGATATAGGTAGCTTTTGATAGGGCTAAGGAGGACTCTACAATGAACAAATGCAAGGTAATATGTTATGGTTAGAAAAAACTTCTAAGATGTGGGCCAAATAAAATAATGAAGCAAGTAATTCAGATATTGAAATGTTAGAAGATATCATTGAAGAGGCTTATAAGAAATATGTTGAGAGTCATTTTTAGAATAAATTCAAATGGATAATAATATATTGAAAGAAGAAAATAAAAAGGTGATAAAATAGAAGAAGTTAGATGGGTAATAAAAATAAGGGCCATTTGGCATCAAGAGGGAGATAGAAATGCTTGTTATTTTCATAGTTATGTTAATATGAGATATTAGAAAACTAAGGGAATTGAATAAATCTAATGGGGAGATGACTACTTCTTTTGATGAACATTCAATATAAGGTACTAGGTATTTTTAGAATCTCTATAAAGAGACTTCAAGGACCCAACATAGGTGTTATGATTACTATTTCTCAGCTCTCTCTGAGATTTGTTAGTCAATAATAGAGTGACCTTGATGGGAGATATATCTAATTAGGAGATAAAGAATGTATTTTAATTTTTCAGAAAGAGAATATCCCAGGTCCTAATGGGTTGCTAGTTGGTTTCTTTAGGATTTTATATGTGATGTTGGAAGAGGACATGATAAATATTATATAAGAGTATAGACCACAAAGGAGAATATCGTGAGCTTATAAAGACACATTATTATTTGTCATTCCAAAGAAGGATCGCCCAAAGTCCTTTGAGGAATTTAGGCCAATTTCATTATGTAATGCAATATATAATATCATTGCAAAAGTATTTTCTCTGAGGATCAATCCAATCCTTTATGAGTCTATCTCTAAGGGGAAATTTGGATTTTTGAGTGGAAGAAAAATACATGATGCAGTTGGGATAGCTCAGGAGGTGCTTCACTCCTTTAAAGGTAGGAAAATACTATTTTTCATTACCAAACTAGCCTTTCCAAATCTTATGATAGGCTTAATGAATTCTACCTCAATTTAATTTTGATTCATGTAGGTTTCCCTCTTCCTCTAATTAATTTTTTTCTTTTGTTGTCGTAATTAATGGTTCTTCGTCTTCATTTTTTAATTCTTCTAGGGTTTAAGAAAGAATGTCCCCTATCTTGTTTTTTAGTTTCAAATGGTTGTTAAAGGTTTGGGTGGGAATATTCTTCACCTTAAGTCATTCAAACTCTTGAAAGGGATCAAAAATTATGAGAATCTATGGGTAATCCACCTTAGGTTCGTGGATGATGAGATTTTATTTGGTGATGGGATGGTGAGGGATGTGTTGGGGTCTAAATATGTCCTAAAACAGCCTTAGTTTTAACATTAATTTATCAACCCGAGGATTCGTCTTTTATCTCAAGAACATCAGCAAAGTCTATGCAGATAGCTTGTAGAGGCTGAAATCACGTAGCTAAAGAAAACCTGAGTTTATCCACAATCAAGTTCCTCAAATGTTCATTTAAAGATTCTAAGATTAAGATCTTATTTAATAAAATTGAAATCTAATTGCTAACATGTTGTGAATGAAAAGGAACTAGCTAACCTGCTAAATTCATTTAACTGAAAAGCAATGACTGAATTTGAGTAAAGACTTGTAGAATTGACTATTAACTAGGAATTGAATTGTTGGAAAGGAAATAGTGAACTATTCTAATAGAAAGAAACTGCAATTGTAATTTAATCGTAAGGAACAATAATCATAATTGAATGGAAAGGAACAACAATTGTAACTTTAACTGAAAGGAACGGAAATTGTAACCTATTAGAAAGGAACAACTAATGTGAATCTTAAGTAAAAGGAACAGGGAATATGAAAACGTGAGGAACTGTCAAGCAGAAAACAATAGTAAGGGAAATTGGAATAAGCAATCATTAACACTCAAGAGATATCTATCTTCTGTATGAAAACCGTATGGAATCATTAATAAACTGATGCATTTTTTTTAACTATTGTGAAAGGGAATTGAATCGTAAAACAGAAATCAAACTGATACAATTACAGCTGAAACAGTAGCTCCTTTAGACTTGGCCCTTGGTCCTTAGAAGCACTGCTACAAGAAACTCAGTATATAGAAATGGTGAAAATGATCAAATCTTTTATTAATTTCATAGCTGGTACATCATTCACAAAAATGGCTTGTGCAGAGTAACTCTGAGTCTGAATACTTGAACGTAATTCTTAGATTGTCTTTTCGGATTTATTATCCTCTATATATACAATAATCTGAGTAAATCAAGCCATCCTGAGGATCGGAAGACCCTTAGGATTGCTTTGCTTATTATAAAGTTACAATATAGAAAACCGAAGCATCTTTAAAACTGCTTTTGCGCCAAAAGTCCTCAATCTCTAATGGCTCACGCATCTTCAAGATATCCTTTGTTATTTCAGTTTTGACAATATTTAACCAATCCTGTAACAAAATCAAACAATTCCAACTGTATTTTAGAATTCATTCATCATGACTTCAGTAATATCACTAGAAGACATATTAATCATTTTCCAGTCTATTTATCCCTAATTCACAGAAAAGTCACTCAAGATTGTATCACAAACTGTATGAATAAGGAGGATATTTGTACCTTTTTCATAACCCAACATACCCCCCAGCTTACCTTCTTCCATGTCCTCATGTAAGCTGAGATCTTACATGTAAAGCAGTGATGTTGTAAGGAGGGAAATTTGGTTCACCAGGTCTCCTAAATCCATTACTTCTTTTTAGCTCTTCAAAAGCAGCATCCTCCCTTTTCTTGTTAATTTGATAATCCTTTTGGTAACTTCTTGGAGGAAACCAGAGGATAGGGGGATTATACTTGCATCCAATCCAAGTAGGTCCTTCCTCCAGGAGCATTCTAGAATACCTTTCTACTATGTAGGTAGCTGCAAAGAAATTCCTGAACCTAAAGGGCTCCCTAATTTTGACTTCATTGGAGGATGCATCCCATCTCATTTTAGAAGCAACAAGGGCTTCTTCTTTCAGTTCTCTAAAGTATATGATGCCTGAATGAATAACATGTCGATGGATGGGAGCTAGAGAATCTATGACCCCCACCCTTTTCATAAAGGTTCTATGTTTCATAATGGTTGGAAAGGACTTGAGAGGTTCTCCTCTGATTCAAAGATCTAACCCTGTTTCCCTCTTTATAAAATTATTGTGGCCTTGCCCCATCTAACTTGGTTTTTAGTAAAGGACGAGAATGCCTGGAACTGAACGTCTCCAATAAAGGGACTAGGGTTATTTTTCCTTTCATCTTCCAAAATGAAATTATGGAAGTATAATTCACATAGAAAATACGGCACCTTTTCTTCCTGCTCTCTAAAGCATGAAATGAACTCAGGGACAATGGCAAATGTAATTGACTTACCTGCTCTAATGGATTTTACCTTTAACAATAGGTAACATTCTAGCAAGAATAGGGTATAATTGGTGGCAGGGGATCTACAATTGATTGCATCAAAGTAAACATCACAAATCTCTTTGATTGCTCCAAAGCGTTTTCAAATTGACTTTGCATTTTCTTAACCTTTTCTTGGGCTTTGCTGAGCTCGGCATATATTTCACTTTCTGTCACTGGCATATCCTTTAGTTGTTTAACAACCTTTTGATGTCCAGCCATAGTGATCATTTCTTCTCTGGATTGAGTTAAGGATTTTTGAGCTTGTACCAACTCATCCTTTAGCCTATCAATAACAGCATCATGTTCCCGAGACTGAGCTGCTCAATATTCTTCTATAGTGCCCATCTCATCTCTGGATTGAGTTAATGCTTGTTGAGCTTGTATAAGCTCTGTTTCCAGCCTATCAATGATGGAATTTTGTTCCTGAGATTGGAATGCTAGATGTTCTACCATAGTTGTCAATTCATTCCTACTATGAATCAAGCTATGTTGGGAGTGTATCAATTCTTCCTCCAATCTCCTAATGGTGGAGTCTTGTTCGAGGGATTGAGGTATTTCCTCTGAAACTAGGGTATCTGTTTGTACCTCAGCATCAACATTTTATGAAGGAATTTCCTCCTCATTCTGAGTTGTTGCATCCTCTACTATTATCTCTTCAGGGTCTGTCTGTGTTCCCATAGAGTTTGTAGTGAGCGTTCTTTTAGGAAGAGGGTTTCTCCCCTGCACTCTGGACTTTTTGTTTTTCTTTCTTTGGTGGGCCTTATCTGCTTGTTCTAATTGCTTCCTCAATTCTTTAATAATTCCTTTGAGTTTGCCAACCTTTAGTTTTAATGCTTCAACTTTTTTAACCTTTCTCTTTAACAGCTTGTTCTCCTTTTTCAGCTTTCTAATTTTCTTATGTTTTTTGCCTGCTTTCTGTTTGTGAGGAGTCTCAATGTCTTCTTTATTCTCATCAGCAGGTAGGTGTTCTTATGTTCCTTCCAAATGCTCTATCTGTTCAAGTGGGATTCTTGCCTCAGGATGTGGTTCTTCATATGCTATGTCCTCAGGAAATGACATTTTGGTATCAGGGAAATTTTCAGTAGGATTTGAAGAAGAGGCTCGTTCTTGATATCCCTTTGATTTAACTATGTCAATTGAGGCTCCTAATCTCCCTAAAACCTGAGATATTTCTTCTTCATATATTTTCAAGCATTATTCTGCCATATTCTCTAATGCTAGCTAGGTGTCTTCTTGATTATTTCCCTATGAAGTTTGTTTTGTATGCTCAATACCCTGGTCATTTTTCTGTAAGGGTTTCTCTATTTTGTTCTAAATTTCTTCAGGGTTTCTTGTTCGTTTTTTTGTCCTCATTCTCTCAATGGGGGTTTTAGGAGCATCCATTTCTCTTTTTCTCTTTCTGGTTAGTGGCCCTGCTTGTGGGGTTTGAGCCTTTGTCTGTGAGGTCTGAGCCTCTATCCGTGAGGTTTGAACCTATGTCATTTGAACAGGATCTGCCTCGACTTCGGGTTGAGGAGGTGAAACTTCTATTTGGGCAGTGGCCTCCTCTCCTTGTATCTCTTCAGTTTCCTATAATGGGTTTTCATGACATAATTCAGGTTGTTCCAGTTGTAAAGGTTTATTGGCCCCAATACGATTATCCCAGGTCAATTGGGTTTGACTCAGTGCCTTACTTACTATCAATTTAATTAATCCATGATGGATGATAACAGTAACAGGATCCTTGGACTTATGTGTTCTTAAGGCAACCTCATGTAACATGGAATTTAGGAAGAAAGGTAGATTGATTACTAACCGTTGTTTGAGTGCCACTAGCAATTTGAGGTGGCGTGGTCGGATTACATCATATCGTCCATTGCATGTGATGTACCTCTAAATTACCCCTGCCAGTTCTGTCCATGGTTCGCTGAGGGTACTGGGGTTAAGTCCCTTTCCCTTTTTGTCCAACTGTTCTCCAGGGTCTATGAAAGATTCTACAGGTTCCTTGAGCGATGTATATCTTCCTGTCCATTGAATGCTCGTGTTAGGGAGACTTGTAACCTCTACTACGATTTCTGGAGTAACTGGAATTCGTATGTCCCGAACTATGGAGATTTCTCCCTGTAAATTCTGAAAGAATTCAAGCGTGATGTTTGTATCAAACTCTTGCAAACGGTTGAAGTACTCCGTCCACCCTAGGCAATGTAGGATTTCTCTTGCCTGCTCTATTACCTGTAGTAATGTTGGCTCCCTGCATATGATTCAGCCACCTATATCTCTATGAGAAAATAAGAACGACTATCGTTCCTAGTTGCAAATTTTGTTAAAACAGCTTGGAGGAATAATTGCCAAAAATAGAAAATATCGGTGGACAGCAGGTGTATAAGAATGTGGGTTTTTCATTTATTACAATCATTACATCTTATCGGAAAGCGTGTCGAGCATCCACTCCCCTCATTAATGTAGAGGTCGTCATCGACCATCAGCGTAGGCGAATGTAATGAGTGTAGGTATTTCCGGTGAGAGGTAATAATTGCGCTGCCGCCGCCGATGGGGACAAATCACGTATAATTTTCAAAAAACACTTTAAATCAGAAATCATTAAACGATATTCCTATTTCATGGGAATTTCAAATTTATTATACCAATGCTCAAAAATGTTTTATGGATAAGTAAACCAAAAATAAATTAAATCTGTTTATAAAAAAAAAAAAATCCACACATCATAATATTGTTACTTTTCCCAAGTTATTGAGTATTGATCAGAGAGTTCTTTCGGATTAATCGCATAGGTTTTTTTATTTTCAAAAGAACTCTCTGATCAAAACAATGGTCGCAAAAGCCTTAGAACAGAAATTATTCAGTATTACTGATATGATAGCCTTATGATTTGAATAAAGGAAATCTAGAGGTACACAGAAACTTGGCATTTTTTAGATAAACTTCCATACCACAGACAGAGCCACTGCTGCCAGCAGGCGTCCATAGCCTCGACAGGGTTTCCTTTTAACCCATAGATGAGCATGTATCCTTAATAAATACTTGAACGTCTTTTCCCAAAAAAAGACCATTGTCCTGGTTTGTAGCTAGATGATGATAATGCCACTCACTAGATTGTAACTTAAGTGAACAAGCCAGCTCGTGATGAGACCTCTTGTCCTTTGACAAAAAGAAAAGAAATGTCAAAGGCCATTTCCCTAGTGTGGTAGCCATAGTGGGTTACTTAGGTTAGTATCCTATGATTGTGGTAGGTTGGCTCGTGATGAGACCCCCTATTCTTTGTGGAAAATTTTTATTACTTATCTTTATTCCTTTTGATTTTGTCCTTTTTTTTTTATATATATATTTGAATCGAATTTTCCCGAAAAAAGACCATTATCCTGGTTTGGTAGCCAAATGATGATAATGCCACTCACTAGATTGTAACTTAAGTGAACAAGACAGCTCGTGATGAGACCTCTTGTCCTTTGGCAAAAGAAAATGTCAAAGGCCATTGCCCTGGTGTGGTAGCCATAGTGAGAATGCCACTTAGGTTAGTATCTTATGATCGTGGTAGGTTGGCTCATGATGAGAACCCCCTATTCTTTGTGGGAAAAAAAATTATAGCTTGTTTTTTTTTTAAGATATTTGAATCATCTTTTCC